>JAJPUD010014158.1:3039-32645 GCA_023553655.1 Myrmecobius fasciatus
TATATTATATTATATTATATTATATTATATTATATTATATTATATTATATTATATTATATATACTATATAATATATATATATATTAATATAACCTTTTAACATCATAATAATTCAGATTTTTTTACTGATATGGAGGAGCAAAAAAATTTATGTGAATTTTCCAGATTATGGGACCACCTTCCTTTAAACCCCATGATGTGGAAGGGATAACCATAGTGTCCCCCCCCCCCCTTCTTCTCTCCTGAAAGCAGAGAGGTGTATTTCCTTATCTCTTCACTAGGCCAAGAATGGTCACTATGAATGACAGGATTTTTCTTAGAACTCACAACAGAATTTGCTTATAACTTTGTTTCATGAGATGGGGATAACTAAAACCTGTGCACTAAATTATAGGTGGCTTACAACCTGCAGCAGTAAGAAATAATGCTGAACTGGGATCAGGAAGACCTGAATTAAAATATGGCCTTAGATACTTACTAACTTGTGAACCTGTGCAAATCATTTTGGCTTCTATTTGTTTCAATTTCCTCACCTTGAATAGGTATAGCACCTACCTCTAGGGCTGTCATGAGGATAAAAATGATATAATATTTGTAAAATGCTTTGTAAACCATAAAACACTATGTAAATGGTAACTACCATGATTATGATTATTTTAGTATGAATTACTTTATTAAAGCCTGCATGAAAGTCTTCCTCTGTTGTTTCTTCATAACCTGAAGGTAACCTAGAGTCCATGGGTTCATAGACCTCCTCTTATTTGGTCCAATCTTCTCATTTTATATAGAAATGAACTGAAACACTAAATGACTTGCCCATTATCACATGGATGGTATCAAAATGGATTTTGAACCTATATAGCCTGATTCCAAATTTGGCATTTTCTACTATGCCACATTGGTCTATACTAATGGAAAGGGAGTATCTATACCAGTGAAAATTGTAGACCCTTGAAGTGTGTATGTTTTTGTGATAAATATAAATACTGTATATAAATAGTAATCACTGAAAATTATACCAATCATATAACCTTAAACGTCTCTTGTAGGTTTTGCAAAGATGAATGTTGAAAATTATCCATGCATATGTTTTGAAAACAAACTTTTTTGAGAAAAACTTTTTGAAAAAAAACTTTAATAAAAAATAAAATGATTGTACATGTATGACCAAAAAACTAAAAATTGTAACTCAGAGGTTTTGTTAACACATTTTCAGTGTGCAAATAGTTTAGATGTGTTTATGAATACTTTCTGATTTTCAATTTTCCCAATTTCAAAATAATAATAATATTTAATTTGAATCTGTGATTTGATTGGGATGGGGAATCCCAGGTGAGAAAGCTCTCTCTACCAATTAATCAATAATCAATAAACATTTATCAAATATCTACTATGTATCAAAAACTGTGATAGATGTTGGGAATACAAAAAAATGAAAGAATATGTGCTTTCATGGAGCTGAACAGGGGACATTATGTGTGTTCATATGCACAATACAGAAATTATATACATAGAGCAAGTCAAAATCAATTCAAAGTAATTATATACAAAGAAAGTCCACCCATCTTGGGAGGAAGGGCACTAGTCACTGGGGAAGAAAGGGACAGGAAAAAGTTTCTGCCTAGTTTCTTGAGATACATCTTGGAAGAAGTGAGGGATTCTATGAGAAGGAATGAGATGAAGAAAGAATGTATCATAAGAATAAGAAATACCTGGTACAAAGGCTCAAATTCAGAAGAACATATAAAAGAGCAACAATGTAGGTTGCTACTAAATTCAATAACCTAAGAGTCTTAAAGAATTACTTGAAGTGCCCAGTGATGTTGTGATTTGGTCTTGGTCAAAATCACACAATATGTGCCAGATTGTGGTACAGTTGTCTAATAAGAGATGAAAATTAAATCACCTGTAAGGTTTGGAAAGTATTTTACATGTATGATCTCATTTTTTAATAAAGCTTTTTTTTATTTTCAAAATATATCCATGGATAATTTTCAGAATTCACCCTTGCAAAATCTTGTGTTCCAAATTTTTTCCCTCCCTTTCCCCCATCCCCTTTCCTAAATGGCAAGTAATCCAATATATGTTAAACATGTATAATTCTTCTATACATATTTCCACAATTATGTATGATCTCATTTAAGCCTTATGATAGTCCTGTGACCTTGATAGTTTAGAAAGAATCATCTCCATTTTACAGAGGAAGAACCTGGGGTTCAGAGATATTAAGCAATTTGCTCATAATCACACAGGGAGTAAGGCAGGATTCAAATTCAGGTCTCGCTGACTATAAAATAATAATACTGCTAAATCTAGTGCACCTTAGACAACCTCCTCTGTCTTCAAGTTTTTTGGTTGATCAATCATGGAGAAAGTCCTTTCTCCCCATTGTATGGATTCACCCCAAGAGACTCCATCAGGTGGAGGCCTTTGTGCCGTGGAATTCAAAAGAGTGAGTGGCCATGCTGGGAAAAGAGTCCAAGCCTCTTGGAACATACAGTCCAATCCTCCATCTATGACTAGGATTTGGCTGTTAGGCAATGCCAATGAGTTAAAAATAGAGTTTAAAAACAAAATAAAACTTTCTGCCTGGGAAGGTGTGGGCTGGAGGAGGCTCCAAAGTTCTATTCCTGGCCCTCCTGTTGATTTGTGGTGTGACCTTGGGGAAGCTGCCCTGACACTCAGTTTCTGTTTTTCTTGGTTTGGGTTTTTTTTTTTTTTTTTCATCTCCAGTGCTGAGGGAAGAATAACGGGCTTGCTTCCCAGGGATAGGGTCAGAGGCAGGGCCAGCCTTCTACAGAAACAGAGACAGCAGTCTCTATCCTGGTGCTATTTTGTAGGGTTGAGGAAGGCAGATAACTCTCAAATAATGCTTCTGCTATCTCACACTCAGAGAAATGGTAGAAAAGCTTGGGAGCCAAAGGGCTGAGGTTGGTACTCTATCTTGTGACCCTGAGCAAGTCAATTTCCCTGCCTTTTAGTCTCTGAATCGCTATTTAAAATGTAAAGTTTGGATAACAGTTAATTTCTAAGGTTTTATGCAGCCCTAAATCAAGGGTTCTATGTCCCATTTAGTGAAATGAACAAGCTCTTCTTTTCAATGCACATTCAATGGGAAGAGTTTAAGTGCTAAGTCAATTTCAGTCATTCATACTTTAGTGAGAACATGTAGTAAATCACATTGCTTTTCTCTTAATTGCAAAATGATATGTATTCCACAGAGGGGAAAAACAAAGAAGGATAATTTTGGTGCACAAGATGGTTTCACAATGTCTATCAATCTAGTAACTTTTTCAAAAAAGGAAATGAAGTTACTCTATTTATCAATTTGTAATGCCTTTGGGATGGTAAATTGGGCCTTATTCTACCTCAATTTTAACCTAACCCTGGTGACACTTTGGACAGCCTCAAGAAGAGGGAAGAGAAAAGTGGGGGAAATGCTCCCCTCCTTTTATTTATTTATTTAGCTTTAAAGAAGCAGTATGATATAGGGCTTGACCTGAAGCTAGAAAACCTAGATTTGAATATAGCCTATGAAAATTCCTACCTGTGAGACTTCAGACAAGTAAATTCATGTCCTGGAGCCTATATTTCCCCATATGTAAAGCTTAAAGCACTTATTATTGCTGTCGTTGTTGTTGATCCTTTGTTTCCAAAGAGGACCAATGACATTACAAGTATGATGTCTTGACTTGTGCATGAACAGGATTTAAGTAAAGTAGAGTTGCACAAAATTCCAGTCTTACTTTCTCCTCCAGAATCTTCAGAGTCTGGTGGCAAGACATATAGGTCCAGATAATTGCTAATGACCCAAGATGCTATGGATAACCTTGGCCCTTCTAAATTAAGGTTTTTCCCATGTCTTAGTTTGTCTGAGAAAATGCCCATTCAATGACTAAGGGGTAAGGGCTGGATAAAAATCGAGACATCGCAATTTACCTTCCCGAAGATTGATAAAGCAATCTCAGTTCCTTTGTTGAAAGGGTTACTAGACTGACAGACATTATAAATCTAAGTTTAATCCATACAACTTATATTATATACATCTTCTAGTTAGTTGACAAAAGGCTTCAGTCTTGATCCTGTGACTTTCCTGTTCTAAAAGAATGATTACAATTCTTTTAATCAGTAAAGCTCCCTGTGAATATCTTTTTACTGGATTGTGCTGTCGCTTGTTAAAAAAGACTTCCAGGAAGAACTACTAACTGAGTTGAATCTTGAAGAAAACTAGACATTCTAAGAGAAGGAAATAGGAGGGAGAGCATTCCAGGCCTGAGGGGCTGCTAGCCTGTTCAAAGGCATGGGAACAAGAGAAGGAATCCTGAATCTCAAGAACAAGTAGGTAAGTTTTAGGAGGTCAGTTTTATTGAACCATGTGTTTTAAATCAGTCAGTCAAGTCTATCATTTATTAAAGACCTATAATAGACCAGACCTCATGCTAAGTGCTAGGGATACAAAGAAAAGTAAAAGGCAGTCTCTGCTTTAAAATCTAGCCTTTGAAAATTCCTACCTGTGAAGGAAAAGGCCCCACATGTGCAAGAATGTTTGTGGCAGCCCTTTTTGTAGTGGCTAGAAACTGGAAATTGAATAGATGCCCTTCAATTGGAGAATGGCTGAATAAATTATGGTATATGAATGTTATGGAATATTATTGTTCTGTAAGAAATGACCAGCAAGATGATTTCAGAGAGGCCTGGAGAGACTTACATGAACTGATGCTGAGTGAAATGAGCAGAACCAGGAGATCATTATACACGGCAACAACAGTACTATATGACGATCAATTCTGATGGACATGGCTCTCTTCAACAATGAAATGTTTCAAACCACCTCCAATTGTTCACTGAAGAAAGCCATATACACCCAGAGAGAGGGATGCGAAATGTGGACCACAACATAACATTCTCATACTCCTTGATTGATGTTTGCTTACATTGTGTTTCCTTTATCTGATATATCGTTTGTGTAGATAAGATTTTTCTTGCACACCAATGATAAGTTTGGAAATATGTATACATATATTCGATTTGCCAATATTTTAACATAATTAACATGTAGTGGATATCCTGCCATCTAGGGGAGGGGTGGGGAGTTGGGGGGAAAAATTTGTAACGGAAAGCTATGTAAGGGTTATTGTTGAAGAATTACCCACACATATGTTATGCAAATAAAATAAAAATTTAAAAAAAAAAAAAAAAGAAAATTCCTACCTGTGAGACCTCAAACAAGTAAATTCATGTCTTGGAGTCTAAGTTTCCCTGTATGGAAACCTTAAGGCACGTATTGTTGCTGCTGTTGTTCATTCTTCATTCCCAAACAACCACAAGCAAACAATTATGTACAAATAAAATGGGTACAGGGTAAATAGGTGATCGTTTCAGAGCGAAGCCATTAAAATGAGGGAGGATAGGGAAAGGTTTCCTGCAGAAGGTGGGATTTTTAGCTGAAGAAATCCAGGGATGTTGGGGATGGAGATGAGGAGGGAGAGAGTTCTAGAGGCTTCAAGTAGGAGATGGAAATGTGGAAGGGAGTAAGGTGTAAGAATATAGTGAGGCAGGAAGGAGTTAGGTTATAAAGGATTTTGAAAGTCAGATGTAAGATTTTATATTTGGTCCTGGAAGTAATAGAGAATCTTGGGAGTTAAATAAGGGAGGGGGTTGGGGGTGGGGGGTGATGTGGTCAGACTTGACCAATCAGAAGACTATTGCAATATTTTAGGTGTGAGGAAATAAGGGCTTGCACCAGGGAGGAGGCAGTCTCATTGGGGAAGTAAATCTAAGATATCATTAGGTTCTGCCTGTGTGACTTTGGATAAGTCACTTGATTTCCATGAACTTCTATTCCCTTATGTATAAAATAAGAGGTTGGACTCTAAGTTCCCTTCAAACTCTAGCTCCATGCTTCTGTGATCCTAATAATGTTGCCTAGGGCCAGATGTGGTGAAATGTACTCTTCATCTTCATTTGCCAGGCCATAGGAGAAATCTTTTAGATTCAGTGTTCCTATTTGTCTAAATAACTTGTGTAGAGATATTTGTGGGGAAAGATGGCACTCAGTCATGGAAAGAAAGGGGTATTCTGGCTAAATGCTTAGAGATCTTTAAAGCAAGGTGCTTTCTAAGGGCTGAAACACATAAACATTTTGGAATATTGTTCGTGTTCTCTCCTCTGTGAGACAAATACAATTTTGTAGAACTTAAGAGCAGGAAGGAACCCCAGAAATCATCAAGTTTAATTTTGTCATTTTATGGAAGAAAAAACTGTGACTCCACAGAATTTAAGTGACTTGCCTAGGGTCTCACAGATAGTAAGTAGAAGATCCAGAATTTGCATCCAGGTCTTTGAACTCCATGCTCTCCCTTTTGCCTCTTTTCCAAAGATCTGTTGAATGTTGGGGCACAATTTCATCTGATAAAGCAGCCTTTGCAGAATTTGATATAGGGCAGAGGGGTTGTGGTTTACTTTTACATCCTCAGACAAGGACACCCCAAGTCCCAGAAAGGGGGTGAGGGCAGGTTCCCAGAAACATTGCAAAATGGTGGTGAAAGCTAGTCTACTGACGACAATAAGGGCCATTTCCTCCACCTTCCCGCGAATAACTTCTGCTTTCAGATTTCCCAATGAGCAGAATTGGACATTACTGGGAAAAGGCAGCCAAACTCACCAACCACTTTGATAATAACAACAAAACACACAATACATTTTATTAAAATTAAGGGCCAGGTGTGAGAGGTCTCCCCCAGAAGGCTGCCCTATAGTCATTTATTATAGCTTATTGGAATCAAATGTCATGTGATCATGGGCTCTTAGAATTTAGATTTGGAAAGGACATTCATTGGAGATGTCCCCTAACCACACCAAACCACAGATTTGGAGTTCAAAGACCTGGATGTGAATCCCACCTCCTCAATTTAATCCAATCCATTCTAAACATTCATTAAGGTTCTTGAGAGCTTATTTTTGTTCTTTTATCACTAGTGCCTACAACAGTGCCTTGCACATAGTAACTGTGTAATAAATGTTTACTCATTAATTGTTAAATGTTTGCAATGTGAAAGGTACTAACACTGGGGATGAAAAAAAAATCAATACCAAGTACTTTCTCTTCATGATGCTGTAAGCCCAATTACTATGCTTAGGTACCAGAAAATAACTATAATACAAGTTATTTTGTGATTCAGGATAAGAGAGTTCAAAGAGAGGTTTAAGAAAGATTAAAGGAGGAAGGGAGGAGAATAAAGGAAAGCATCATAGCAACTGTCATTTCTATCAAACTTTGAGGTTTACAAGTCTAGTTTCATCATCGAAACCCTATGAGGGAAGTACTTAGGTATCATCATCATTTCATAGATTAAAAACAACAACAACAACAATAACTGAGGCTCAATTGTCCAAGGTCACACAGTTGCAGGTTACAGAACTAGGATACAAATCAAGGTCACTTAGTGTTAGGAATAATCAACTCTTTTTCCATTGTGCCAAACTACTTCCAAAGGAAGTGATGTTTCACATCTCCAGGAAGTTCTGCTGCTCACACTAGTTTGTAGGGATCTCTCCCCTTGGCACTATTCTTCCAGCTCCAATTCTGGGGGACTTGTCTTGGGCTTCCAACTTAATTCTAGTTATATGAATCCACCTGATGTACCTAGAGTGTTAAAGGGGCAAATGCATTTGTTTGTAATGCACTTTTAGAAAGTCAAGCTCCCTTCCAATGAGCATCAGAAAATGTGACTTGATGATTCCAGAAGTAGGCTGAGAGTCTAGGGAGCATCCTTACTTGTAAGAACTGTTTGACTGTGTGAACTGGAGAAGGTCGTCTAACGTTTCTGTGCTAAACTTCTCTACTACTAAACCAAGAAAAATAAATCTCAAGCAAGTCAGAGTACAATGGGCCTTGGACTTACTTGGTTAATTCACTATAGTGAATGCAGAGAATAGGCCAGCTAGAAAGGACTTCAAAGAACATCTAATCCATCCCAATATTAAAGGGTGGAAAGAGTTCTGACTGGATCCAGAAGGTCTGTGTTCAAATCCTGCCTTTGAAATTCTTTCACTGTGACTTTGGGCAAGTTGCTTAATGTGTCTGGGCTTTAGTTTCCCAATCAGTAAAATGAGTAAGTTGAAGTAGTTTTCAAGGTCTCTTCTAGCTTGAGGATTATAATTATTTTCATCCTGCAGGGGAGGTCCACTTGCTGAGCTTGAATTTGAACTCCCTTCCTCTAACTTTAAATCTAGTCCTTCCCACTATAATATGCTTTCTTAACAAAGTATAACCTTACTGTTGTTGTTTTAGTCATGTCATGTTCAGTCAGGTCTGATTATTCATGACCCCATTTGAGGTTTTCTTGGCAAAGATATTAAAGTGGTTTATCATTTCCTTCTCTAGCTCATTGTACAGATGAGGAAACTGAGGCAGACAGGGCCAAGTGACTTGCTCAGGGTTACACAACCAGGAAGAGTCTGAAGTCAGATTTGAATTCAGGAGGATGAATCTTCTTGATATGAGGCCCAGACCTCTATCAACTCTGCTAAGGAGTTGACCCCAAACATAACCTTGTCCCATCTGTAAGATTATAGTTGGAAGGAACCTCCTAGGATGTGGAGTCCTACCCACTCATATTTGGAGAGTTTTCTGCATAACATTGCTGCCAAGTGGTCATCCAGCCTCTATTAGGAAACCTCCAGTGAAAGAAACCTACCACCTCCCAATATAGCCCATCTTGCTTTTGGATAGGTTGCACTGTGAGGAAGTTTTTTCTTGTAGTGAGTGGAAAGCAGCTCCTCTGTCACTTCCAGTTATTGCTCCTGCTTCTGGGGCCAAATCAAACAAATCTATTTATTCCCTTTTCCCATGACAGCCCATCAAATTGCATAAAGACAGTGATCATATTCCCTCCTAATTCTTCTCCAGGCTAAACACTTTGCAGATGAGAAAACTGCAATGCTGAATGAAGGGTTTTGTGGAACAGTTGACACAAAGCTCAGCTCTCTAGGCTGTGAGAGTATCTTCTTTCCAATATACTAAAGACTTAATTAGTGAGGGACAAGTTTTAGGAAAGAAAACTTTCCCCAAGTCCTTCCCCTTGCCCTTCAAAAATAACATCACTTAGTTGAACACTTACAGTCATGTGTAAGATGATCATAATAGGGTCATAAAAATATAAAGTTTAGGGTTGGGAGAGATCTTAGAGACCAAGTCCAATGTCTCCCTTTCACCTAAGAAAAAATTGACCCTTCAGAAAATTCAAGTGGTTGAGCCAGCTAGTGAGTATCTAAACCAAAGTTTGAACCTTCATCTCTTGATTCCATATCCTGTGCTCAGGAAAAGCTCAAAAGGGAGGGGGTGGAAGTAGGATTAGACATTAGGGTCCCCACAGCAATATCCTCTTTAGTCCTCCATACATATGGATCCCTCCCCTCTTCCCTTTTTCTCCTACTGAAAAAGGAAGTGGCCAAGGGATGATGTCATCATGGGTGTAAATGTTATCACTTTCTGGATTTGAGGTAGGTAAGACTTCCCTGACAGTCAGCCCAAGCCCCTCCCTCAATGTGATATGTGGTTAACCTCTCTGCAGCTCTGATGTCTCACCTCCCTGACACACACACACCCTGTTGTGAGGCAGCCCCTAGTCCCCTGCTCTATGAACACTCTGGTCTCTATGCTGACTCAAGATTATGACACACCCATGAGCCTTAGCCTCTCTTTCCCTTCTTCCCTTCCTCCTTTCTTTTCTCCCTCCCCCTATGTTTTCCCCTCCCCCTTTCTCTGTCTCTATTTCTCTCTTTCATTCTTTCATTGTCTCTTTCCTTCCTTCTCTTTCTGTCTCTCACTCTATCTCTGACTCTCTCTCTGTGTCTCTCTGTCTCTTTCCTTCCTTCTCTTTCTCTGTCTCTCACTCTGACTCTGTCTCTCTCTGTGTGTCTCTCTATCTTTCTCTGTCTCTCTTTTTGTCTCTTTGTTTATGTCTCTCTGTCTCTCTTTTTGTCTCTTTGTGTCTCTCTGTGTCTCTCTCTATCTCTGTCTCTATCTCTCTTCCCCCTCTTTATGGGATGGGTATGCCATTTTAATAAATCCTCCACTTTCCTCCTAAATCCCTTTCCTTTTACAGCCCAAGGGCCAGTCCAGACTATAATGTTTTCATCAGTGACTGAAGGGAAGAAGGTCACATTTCATGGCTTTGGTGGGGAAAGGGGGAAGGAAAGAGAGGGGGAGGCTTCCTACACGTATTTCAATCCAGCAGGATGGGCAAATGATTGGACTTCCAGTCAACACAACTGTAGGGAAGATGGGACATGGACTTTTGTATGATTTTCCTGAACTAATGGTAGCTTAGAAAAAATAATAAAAAAGCAGTTTCCTAAAATGACTCGATAGGTTCCTCCAAGAATTCAGGTTATATTCCATCCATGGCTTCTTAGATTGTGATTCTCTTGTCCATGTTTTCCTATAAATCTTCCATTGGCTTAGGGAGAGTGTAATCCAATATGCTGAGAGTCCTCATGGGTACCAGTGAAGCATGCAACTTGTCCATTGGTAGTCCCAGGCTCTCAATACATGGCAGGCTCACCTTCTCTTTGAATTATACATCTCTGATTACTTTGTTTACATGGCTTCTCTTACCTCATCCTTCCTTGCTAATATGTTGGAGACTATTGACAACCATCATGAATCCCTCCATTGCCCTTTGGGTGACCCTCAACAGTAGTTCTTTTAGAGACTGGTGTTACATAACGAGAAGCCCTATTTCATTGAAAGAAAAAAGATGTTATGAAGATGGGCTTTTGTTTCAGGGAGAAACTTGGAATCATTGAAAGCACTGCTAATTTCCCAAGAAAATCCAGTTTGCTCATTTCTTCCTTTTCCAGTTCTAGGTCCAGTTCCTTTTGTTTTTTACTGTATGGATACTTAGGCCAAACTATTTCTGAAGGATAATAAACCTCACTTAGGAGGGTTTTCATTGTCAGCTTAGCCATGTTATGTTCCAGGCAATGTGCTAAGCTCTGAGGATACAAAGACAAAAGACAGTTTCTGCTCTTAGCAAACTCAAGATCTGCCAATAAAGTAAATTACATTAATTTGAATATAGAAAAGAGATCAGCTTCACTAGATCACTTAGTACATGGGGGATGCGATTCAAGAGAGGAAAGGAAAGTGGAAATGTAGGGAAGGCAGGTTATAAAGAGTTTCAGTGCTAAATGGTTTTGATCCTGGAGATGATTGGGAGACATTGGACTTCATTGAATTGGGGAACGTTACATATTCAGACTTGGACTTCAGCAAGATCACTTTGACAGATGAGTGAAGGGTGAATTGGAGACTTGAAGAGAGATCCACCAGCAGGCTATTATTATAATAGTCCAGGTATGAGGCGATGAGAACTTATATCATCATGATGGCAGTGTCAGAGGGGCACGTGTGAGAGATGTTAGAAATCAAGAGACCTTGATTTGATATAAGGGCTGAAAGAGTGAGGAGTTAAGGATGACACCTAGTTTTTGATCTTGGATAACTAGGAGCAAAATGGTATCCAAGAAGTTAAGAGGGAAGTTTGGAAAAGGGGACAGTTTGAAGGTTTGAAGGGAAAGACAATGAGCTCAGTTTTGGGCATGTTCACTTTAACATGTTCCAGTGTTCAATTAAACATCCATAAAGAAGATGAAAAGGTTAATAATGATGCTTCATACTTACGTAGCATTTTAAGCTTTCCTCATAACAGTCCAATGAGGTAGGCAGTATAAGTACTATTACTATTATTATTGTGATAATTATCCTCATAACGATACTCAAATGGCTAGTCCACAATCACACAGTTAACACCCATCAGAACTAGGATGCAAAGTTAGATTGCTTCAGTCCAAGGCCCATGACATTTATACTATGTTGGACCACACCATAGTATATCACACTAAATGATACTACAATGCACTATACTGCTTCCCCATAATAATTTTCATTTTTACAGTATGTTAAGAATGACAAATTGCCTTCCTTGTAATCGCCCCACAAGGCAGGTGGGACAAAGATTATGATCTCCACGTTATAGATGAGGAAACTGAAGGAGATAGACCTGACTACAGTCACGTATCTGGTGAGTACTAGAGTGAAGAATCTGGATAAAGAAACATTCACCTTCACGACCTACCATGGAAGTATATTCCCTCTGGTACCTGTGTGCCACTTTAAGGCCCTATTGCATGTGCCTTTGAACTTTGAAGCCAACCCAAAGGCAAGTAAGAAAGGCAGTTGAAAAATCTAGGAACTAATCACAAAGGAAATTAGACAAGACCAACCATCAGCAAAGGTTTTGACTCGCGTTTAATTGTCTTGCTCAAAAACATTCAATGGATCTCTATTATCCGACAAATGAAACATAGATTTTTTAATTTGCTTCCCTAAGCCTCCCTAGTCTCTACTCTTCCTTTCCAGTCCATCTCTCACTATGTAAAGTTGTTGAGGTCATCATTGTTGTCATCATCATCATCATCAACATCCTTCTCATCCTACTCATCCTCATTCTCATCATCAATTTTCTTCTATGCTCTTTGCCCTCATCATTCTAGACTTCTTGTTATTATTTGAACCTGTTGGAACTTGCCTGCTTTTGTGTCCACTGCTGAGAGGACAGATGGTGTACTGGAAGGAACCTGGATTTGCAATTAGGAAGCTTGGCTCTGAATTTTGTTTTGTAGTTCACTTACTAGCTGTCTTATGCTGGAGTAAGTGCTTTCTCCCCCCAGTAGGGATAAATGGCTTTCTGTAACCTGAGAGGACTGGGCAACCTGGAAGGAACACTGGATTTCAAGGCAAGTGACTTCTGTCCAGATCCTGTTCAACCTCCAATCACTAAATTGCTCCTGGCTTTTTGCATATTTCCTGATATGTAAAAGAAAGCATTGGACTAGATTATCTCAAAGGTCTTTTCTAATTCTAAATCCTAAGAATTATATCCTATGCAGTAATAGCTAGGTGATGTAATAGATAGAAATCTGGCCCTGGAATCAGTAAACCTGAGTTCAAATCCAGTGTCAGATACTAGCTAAGCTGTGGGGGCAAATAACTTAACTTTTACAATTTCCTGTAAGTTGGGGATAACAGCAGCACCTTCTTCAAAGCATTGTTCTGAGGGTGAATGGAGATGATATTCGTGAACCACTTAGAACAGTATCTAGAACACAATGAGCACTGTGTAAATTCTTACTTCCTCCTATGCCTAAGAGGACCTTCCACACAGAAAAATCCTTCTTATCTTTCCTAATTTAAATAAATTCATGGCAGGTTAGAGCTAGAAGATATTAGAGATCTCAGTCCAATATTCTCATTTGTGGAATGAGGAAAATGAGGGATACAGATATTTTGGCGACATTAGACTGTGAACCAATATAATAGGTCTCTTTTCTCCCTCTTCAGAATTATGTTCTTCTAAGCTGTCCAAAAGACATTTTTGTCAAAACAATAGAATGCAATGGATATGCTGGTAAATATTTAACATCTGGTTCCTGAAAAAAAATATACAAACAACAACAACAACAAAATGCCAACAACAAAACTTTAACTTTAATCTTCATTATTCATATATTCTCCATCATTTTAAGTCTAGAGAATCAATGAAACAATAAATCAAGCTATTATTTGTTGCATTTGCAGATTTCCAAAGTTTAAATGATCATGCTAAAAATTTAACAATCAGTTCTGGCTCCAGCAAATGCCCAATTGGGACTTACGGGTTGATCTTGAAGCCTTTATCTGACAGAAATCTTTTAGTGAGTTAACAACATCTCTCAGGTAGGTGCATTGCACAGTAAATAGAATGTTGGAAAAGTTAGAAAAAGATGAATTCAAATGCAGTTTCAGAAACTTTTTGAGTAACCCTGGACATGACACTTTAGCTCTCTTTTGCCTCAGTTTCCTCCATTGTAATATGAGAATAGCACCTTCCTCCTAGGGTTGTTATGAGTATCAAATGAGAGAATATTTATACTTTGCCAACATTAAAATGATTGTATTTTATTTTTCCAATTAGATGAAAAGATAATATTCAATATTCATTTTTGTAAAATTTGAGTTCCAATTTTTTTCCTTCCTCTCTTTACCTTCCCTGTCCCCAAGACAGTAAGCAATCTGATATAGGATATATATATATATATATATATACAATCATTTTAAACATATTTTCTTATTCATCTTGTAAAAGAAAAATCAGAACAAAAAGCAAACAAAAAAAGAACAAAAATGTTATGCTTCACTCCTCATTCAGGCTTAATAGTGCTCTTCTCTGAATGCAGATGGCATTTTCCAAATCAAGTTTATTGGAATTGTCTAGGATCACTGTATTGCTGAAAAGAGATAATTTTATCATACCTGATCATCACATAATCTTGCTGTTGCTGTATATGATGTTCTCTTGGTTTTACTCACTTCACTCAGAATGAGTTCATGTAAATCTTTCTGGGCTTTTCTGAAATCAGTCTGGTCATCATTTCTTATAGAACAATAATATTCCATTACATTTATACACCATGAATTATTCAGCCATTCCCCAAATGATGGGTATCCACTGGATTTCCAATTCCTTGCCACTACAAAAAGAGCTGCTATAAACATTTTTGTCCATATAGGTACTTTCTCCTCTTTTATAATCTCTTTGGGATATTGACCAGTAAGTGAGCCTGGCAAATCAAAGGGTATGCGCAGTTTTATAGCTCTTTGACCATAGTTCTAAATTGTTCTTCAGAATGGTTAGATCAGTTCATAACTCCACTAACAATATATTAGTGTCCCAGTTTTCCCACATCCCATCAATAATTTATCATTATCTTTGTCAATCTGATAGGTATGAGGTAGTACCTCAGAACTGTCTTAATTTGCATTTCTCTAATGAAAAGTGATTTAGAGCCTTTTTTTTCTTTTTTTCTTTTCTTTCTTTCTTTTTTTTTTTTTTTTTTTTTGCTGAGGCAATTGGGGTTAAGTGACTTGTCCAGGGTCACACAACTAGGAATTGTTAAGTGTCTGAGGCCAGATTTGAACTCAGGTCTTCCTGACTTTAGGGCTGGTGCTCTATCCACTGCACCACCTAGCTGCTCCTAGAGCATTTTTTTCAAATGACTATAAATAGCTTTAATTTCTTCATATGAAAATTGTCTTTTCATATCTTTTAAAAGTATTTATCAATTGGGGAATGACTTATATTCTTGTAAATTTGCTTGTTATCTATATATTTTAGAAATGAGGCCCCTATTGGAAGCACTGCCTATAAAAAATATTTCCCAGATTTTTGCTTCCTTCCTAATCTTGGCTGCATTGGTTTTGTTTGTGCAAAACCTTTTAAATTTAATGTAATCAACATTATCCATTTTACATTTTATAATGTTCTCTATTTCTTGTTTGGTCATAAATTCTTTCCTTCTTCAAAGACCTTGCTCTCCTAATTTGCTTATAGTATTACCCTTCATGCCAAAACCATGAACCCATTTCTATCTTATCTTGGTATAAGGTGTGATATGTTAATTTATGCCTAATTTCAAGGCAGTGAGTTTTCAAGGAGAGACCCTGAATTGTCCAACTGGGCTAGCATTCTATGATTTAGAATTGGAAGGGACTGATGAGAGATCATCTGGTACCTAGCAAAAGAAACTGAGGTCAAGAGATGGAGAATGACTTGTCCAAGGAGTGGCAAGAGCTGTTGCTTAGGAATCAGTGGAAATGGCTTTGAATTTAAGCTCTATAATTCAGTGTTGCAGATTTGGATATATGAGAGATCTTAAAAATCATCTCACCTTACATAAATTCTCTCTGTTTTACAGATGAGTAAACTAGGACCCAGATAGTAGGGTATGGGACCTGCCAAGAAGGAGTACAGAGGCCACTTTGACTTTTGGTGCACATTAAGTTTTCTGCCATATTGCAGAAATGCCCTTGTTGAGCAAGGAGAAATCATTTGTGACTAAGGGAAAAGGTATTGATCTGAGGGTCACAGCATAGTTGCTCATAAACAGGGATGCCTTGACAGGGCCTCTGGTTGCTAGGTGGTTAGATTGGCTCTCCTCCCATTGGTGAATACCATGCATATGTAAAACCCATGAGCAGTTTCTCTGAATGGTGATTGGGAATTGTCTATCAACAAGGCTATGCTGCATAATAAACTGGAGCTCTTTTTACAATCTATGAGTGTCCCACCTCATTCATCTCACCACTGAAATCAAATGGTTCCTATATTTTGAGCTCTTATAATGGTCACAACACCCAGAGAGATAAGAGACTTGCCCAGACTCATATAGCTAGCCAGTCAAAGTCAGAATTCACACCCAGGTCCTCAGATTCCAAATCCAATGCTCTTTTCATTACTCCACAACTATCCATTTGATGGTTATAAGGCTCTATTTTCAGCCTGAACCTTTGATGAAGGCAAAAGTCAACTTGGTTCACTGTGGAATAGTATTCTCATTTTGTATACTTTTTATTTTCTAGCTGACTTATTTGTGGACAAGTATCATCATTCTAATTTTATAATGAGGTTTGGAGGAAACTGAGGCATAGAAAATAAAAGTTTCAGTTGAATCCAGTCTAATCTAACAAGCATTTCTGAAAGTACCTTCTCCATTGAAAATACTGTGTAAGGCCCTAACGATACACAGATATAATGAAAACCAGGTTCTGCCCTCAAGGAACTTGTGTTTTAGGAGAAGGAATGGGCAAACAGATGAGTATAGACATGGCAGTCAGATCTCTCTCTGCCCAAAAGATTGGAATTCTGTTGACAGAAAACCTTTGGATCATATGTATGTGGATTGGGAGATAGAAGGAAATTTAGATAATGGGTCAAGGGTTGAACTTGAAGTCACCAAGATCTGAGTTCAATTCTCTTCTCAGAGTCTTATCACCTATATGAAGTTATTCAATCTTTATGAGCCTCAGTTTTCTCACCTAGAAAATGGGGATAATAATAACATTTACCTCTTAGGTTGTTGTGAAGGTCAAGTGAAAAAATATATTGTAAAATACTCTATGAAACTTAAGGGGCTATATAAACATTAGGTATCATCATTATATATTTGAGGGAGATAAGATGCAGAATGGGAGAAGTGATATACCCAAGATCTCAGGGATAGCAAGTGGTAAAGTCAGGATTTGAACCCACATCTTCTGATGCCAAAATATTAAAAATGAACCGATTTATGCACAGGGATGTGAAATCATCACTATCACACACACACATCACTATCATTTTTAGTTAGTGTTACCAATATCAAAACTAAAAACAAACGAAAAGGGGCCCTACTGCAACATGTTAGTGAGAATGAATGGGTTTCTTTAGTTAGCTACCTGCCAAACTGGTCAAATTTTGCTTGGTTGGCCACCATATGCATAGCACCTTACCTTATTTGGGCTCCCAATTTATATGCCCCTTGTGGGTGATTCCTCTGTCCCCAACATGGTCTTGCTCCTCCTCACTGGGTCTGTTTCAGGACTTCTTATGCTCATCCCTTTGGCATCTATGTACTCCACCTTCCCCTCTGGCCTGTGTCATTAGTGATTTTCAGCCCAACTGGAAATGATACCCTCAGTGAAGGCAAAGCAAACAGGCTAGTTCCGGTCTTGGCTCCAGGAGGACTGGGTCTTTCTACCTGGCCCCACCCTGTGTTTCCTGTCCTGCCTCTTTGGCCCACATTTCATCCTCAAGGATGTTTCCTCCAAGTCTAGCTTTCTGCCTGGGCAATAATTAAAGGGCTGGGTTCTTCTCTTCAATAAATGTGGGAAGGAGATTGTCACAGAAGGAGAATCCAGTTCATGAGCTTGGATAAACTCCTGAAATTCTCTCTTGTTGTTGGCATGAGTAAGCTCAGGACTTTGCCAATGATCTGTTTAATAAAAGATTGTGGAATTGAATTGAATTGAATTGAATTAAAAGGTACCACCTTACTTGGGCCTCTAGCCAATAGGTTCAGGTTTCTCTCCTTGGGGAACAGTGTCCAGAATAGAGGTGGTGATAGAGCTTGGGTTCTATCTGCTCTGATCTTGTGGCATCTGAAGTATTATATTCAGTTCTGGATGCTCCATTTCAGGAGGGACAATGACAAAACAGAACATTTGTATAGAAAATTAACAGGATGGTGAGGAAATTGGAAACCATCCTGTACAAGATTTAATTGAAAACAAAACAAAACAAAAACCCAACCAAACAAATAAACAAAAACAACAACAGCAACCTGGGCACTTGAAGTTCACAGAAAAGAAGACTTAAGCAGCTTTTGATTGTTGTCTTTGAAAATTTGAAAGAGTTCAGACCTATTCTATTTGAATCCAGAGGGAAGGAATAGAATTAATGGGGAAAAGTTATAGGGAGATCTGTTTTAATTGAATAGAAAGAAAAATTTCTTAACAATAAGAAGGTGTTCAAAAATGGAATGGGCTGTTTTGGGAGGTGTTAAGTTTCCTCTTAGTGAAATTTCCCAAACAGATCTGGATATCCATTTGGCATAATATATTTAAAGCTGGAAGAAACCTTAGATGCCATTGAGTTCTATCTTTTTATTGTACAGAGTAAGAAACTGAAGCCCAGAAGGATTAAATGCAATTACTTACAGAGAGTAAGGTCACACAAGTTGGAAGTGGGAAAGGTGGGATTAAATCTCAGGGCTTCCAATACTCTTTTCTTTCTTTCTTTTTTTAAAAACTTTTTTTTAATCTTATGAGGCAATTGGGGTTAAGTGACTTGTCTAGGATCACATAGCTAGTGTCTGAGATCAGATTTCAGCAGAGATTCTCATTGATTTCAGGGCCAGCATTCTATTCTCTGCACCACTTGCCTTCCCTTAAAAGCTGTCCTTAAACAAGATCTCCCCCATGCCTATATTAAAAATGTTATTTTAAGATTATAAGATTTTATATACACAGAATTTATAGGGAATTTATGGAAGTATATGATAAATGTGACCACATCATAATGCACCAAATATTAACGTAAAAAACTGAGCATAAAACAAGATCTACTCTTGTCTAAGATGTCAACCAGTACTATGGAAAATGTTCTATATGAAATCTAAACAGAAGAGTTTCCTATAAATACTGAGGCTATCTAGATTCACAGGTGACATTATCTTAATAGCCTTGAGCCCTGGCATATTACTAAACCTCCCCCAAGGAAGAAGAAAATAGTGGGAAAGAGATTGGTCTAACTGACAAAAGAAAGTGGATATTAAGCATAAACTGTGCACAGTATGACATGAAACTGGATGGGCAGCCCATTAATGTTGATTAATATATCTAACTTGGACAGGAACTACACTTGGAAATTTAACTAAGCTGAACCTGGAACTGAGTTAAATTTAGACAGAGACTAGGATTGCATTTTGGAAAATGTATTATGCTTTTAGTGACCCTAAGCTACTTGTTGCTACAAAATCCATCACCTTAAGACCAGTGTAGTGTAAAATTAAAGAGTTGTAGATTTGGAATCTGCAGATCAGGATTCAACTATTAGTTTAACTACCAGTGTGACCTTGAATAAAACACTTAATTTTTTTTGGCCTCAGTTTTCTCACTTGTACAAGAAGGAGTTGTATAGGTTGACCTTGAGTCATTACAGATCCTTGCAGCCTCTAAATCTGTGATCTATGAATATTCTTTCAGTGATGCTTTGTCTGTGATTCATGGAATACTGCAATCTTTGAAGAATCAAAATTTAAGTGTCCCAAAGGGCAATGGAAAAACAAGTGGTGGGTGTAAATAGGCTGCAGCATATTACTAATTGTCAACACAGAAAAGGTAGAACTGCTCAATTCCTAAGTTATTTCTATTTTCTCTGCCTAGGAGAGAAATGAAAGAATAAAAATGGCTAATAGACCATCAAAACCCAGATAAATAGGCAAATAAGTCACTTATACATCCTCAGACTGCTGGCCAATGGGTCAGGGATGTTGGAGACTGTAGAGAAGGGAAGAGCTGCCACAGGTCTGAGGAATAGGAAATGTCTTGATTTTGAAAAAAGGGAAAAGAACAGAGTCTGTCACTAATACATTGTTGGTGGAACTGTGAATGGATCCAACCATTCTGGAGAGCAATTTGGAGCTATGCTCAAAAAGTTATCAAACTGTGCATACCCTTTGACCCAGCAGTGTTTCTACTGGGCCTATATCCCAAAGAGATCCTAGAGGAGGAAAAGGGCCCCACATGTGCAAGAATGTTTGTGGCAGCCCTTTTTGTAGTGGCTAGAAACTGGAAACTGAAGGGATGCCCATCAATTGGAGAGTGGCTGAATAAATTATGGTATATGAATGTTATGGAATATTATTGCTGTGTAAGAAACGACCAGCAGGACTATTTCAGAGAGGCCTGGAGGGACTTGCATGAACTGATGCTGAGTGAAACGAGCAGAACCAGGAGATCATCATACACAGCAACAACAGTATTACATGATGATCAATTCTGATGGACATGGCTCTCTGAAACAGAGAATTGTCTCAAACCAGTTCCAGTTGTTCACTGAAGAAAACCATATGCACCCAGAGAGAGGGATATGAAATAAGGACCACAACATAACATATTCATGATCTCTATTGATATTTGCTTGCATTGTGTTGCCTTTCTCTGATTTTCTTTTTTTTCTTGTAGATAGGATTTTTCTTGCACAACTTGTCAACTATTATTACATTATTAACATGTAGTGGACTTCCTGCCATCTAGGGGAGGGGAGGGAACTGGGGGTAAAATGTGTAATGGAAAGCTTTGTAAAGATCAATGCTGGGGAACTACCCATACATATGTTATACAAATAAAAAGCTTTAAGAAAAAAAAAAAAAAAGAACAGAGTCTGTAAAGCCAGGCAAACTGACTTTGATTCCTGGCACAATTATAGAATGAGTTATTAAAGATATGGTTAATTAACATGCTGAAAAGGAAAGAAAGATCAAAAAGAGCCAGTCTGTTTTTGAGTATTAGCAGTTTTTCTTTTTCTCCCTCCTTCCTTCCCTCCCTACCTCCCTCTTTTCTTCCCTCCCTCCTTCTTTCCTTCCCTCTCTCCCTCTTTCCCTTCCTCCTTCCTTCCTTCCCTCCTTCCTTCCTTTTTCCCTCTCTACTTCTTTCCCTCCTTCCTTCCTTCCTTGCTTCCTTCCTTGATTCCTTCCTTGCTTCCTTCCTTCCTTCTTTCCTTGCTTCCTTCCTTCTTCTTCTTCTTCCTCCTCCTCCTTCCTCATCTTCTCTGTCTCCCTTCCTTTCTTCTCTCTCCTTTATCTCTCCCTCTCTCCCTCCCTTCCCCCCTTCTCCCCTCTCCTGATAGAAAATGTGGGGAGATGTGGGCTAAATGTCACTTCAAGTAATGATTTTTTGACCTGGTGAAATGGTCATATCCAAAAAATAATCATTAATGTTAGTTTGGCAGGAAGATTCCAATGGAGTGCTCTAGGGTTCTATGCTTGGCCCTTTTCTGTTTAACATTTTTATAATGATTTGGACAAAAGCAAAGATAGAATGTTTATTAAATCTGGAAATGGCAAATAACCAGAAGGAATAATTAACACACTAGATGACAGGATCCAAAAATGATATTTGAGTCTAAGAAGTTGAAATTTGATGGGGATAAATGTAAAGTATTATATTTGGGTTCAAAAATTCATTCACAAGTATGTGATAGGGAGGGTGGTATGTTTAGATTGTAGTTTGCCCGAAAAAGATCTGATGATTTTAGTGGAAGGGAGAGTGGAAGAGGAGGAGTGGATTCAAATGAGGCCAATAGGCCCCAGAAAAGGAAACCTTTTAGTCATTCCACAAATATTTAATTGGTAGCAATTACTAGTGAGATAATGAAAGAACACTCACTATGGGATAAGAGGGCTAAGGTTAGAATGTTGCTTTACATGTATGACCTTGAGCAAATTACTTCTTCCTGGGTGTCAGTTTCCCTATTTGTAAAGTGAGGTGACAGGATTAGATGATCCATAAGGATCATCTAATTCAAGAGACTTCCAGCTCTAAATTCATGAAGTATAAGGTGTTAAAAAAAATAAAATTGTCCCTGACTTCAGGGAGTTTATTTTCTGGAGAGGAATGAAGAGGAAATTTCTTATTTCCTATTCTATTTCAGAAATATCAACCCCTTACTAGCTTCATAAATAGTGAGTTTCCTGTAACTGATTTTTTTTTCAGAGTTCTTTCTTCACAGTCTGGTGACAATCTGACAAACAACAAGAAGACCACCACCAAATTAGCTGTTATGTAATTCTGTAAGTTTTGCAAAGTGCTTTAAATATGTTGACTCATTTGACTTTTGCAACTATCTTATGAGGTAGATGCTACTATTTTTCTTGTTTTTCAGATGAGAAAACTGACTGATTCCAACTCCTTGACTTCAAGCTTATCTTTCCAACCTTATCTTGCACTTCTCCCCTTCACACAATCTGTGTTCTAGCCAGGTGACTCCATTCACTGCTCCCATCTCCTCTTTCACGCTCAGATACATCCCTGGATTATACTATATATCTGCATGTGATGGAATCCTTTTCAATTCAGTCATATGAATATTCACTTTATCTAAGGCCTGTGTATTTTTTGTGGTCTGAGAACTGGACCTTCTTGCTTTCAAGGAGGTTAGAATTTAAGGGAGTGGGACTCAGCAAAAAGTCCAGCAGTAACTCGGAGGAGAGGAATACATTCAAAGAGAAATCTATGACAAGACAGAACTGAAGTGATTTGAGAAGCCCTTCCTGGTCCCTTCAAATAAATGTGATCTCTGCTCTTTTCTTAAAACATTGCCAGGATCTTTCACTTTCCCCTTCCCCTTTCATAAGCATAACCTTGAAACTTAGTAATTTGTATACATGCCACTTTCCTCAAGCTCCTGAGGGCAAAATCTGTGTCTTGTTTCATCTTTGTATCAACAATGCTGAACAAAGGAACTCAAATACTTCTTGAATGGAATTGCTCACAGCTGGATGGATATCATTTCTTCTGATTTCCTTAGTAGGAAACTGAGGTCCAGAGAGGAAAAGTGATTCATCCAGAGTCACCAAGATTAGAAGTAAGGGCTAGAATTCACGCAGATCCCACAATTCCAAATCTAATTCTCTTTCTATTTCACCCTTCTTGCTCAATTATTTCAGTCATACCCAACTCTCTGTGACACTATTTGGAATTTTTTGGCAGAGGTACTACACTGGTTTGATATTTTCTTCTCTAGCTCCTTTTACAGAATGATGAAACCTAGAAAAACAAATTTGAGTGACTTGCCCAGAATCACATAGTAAGTGTTTGAGACTAGATTCAAACTCATCTCTTCCTTACTCTGGGTTTTATATTCTATCCACTTTACCATCTAAATGCCCCAGTACACCACACTACTTGCTCTTAAGTCAATTTAATTCACATGGATTGATTTAAAATGAAATCCTTTCCAACTCTAGGATTCTCTTTTTTTTGTCTCTTGGCAGCTAGATAGTGTAATGGATAGAGTTTAGGATTAAATATCCCCTCAGTTACTAGCACTTTGCCACTGTAAAAAGAACTGGATAAATATCTTTGGGTACATAGGTCCTTTTCTCTCTTTGATCTCTTCAGGATATTGACTAGTAGCAGTTCCTATATTATTATGCCCATTTTACAGATGAGAAAAAAGTAGTTCAGAGTTAAATGACTTGACTAATGGGACTGGAGTCAGAAAGATCTGAATATAAATCCAGCCTCAGATACTTACTAGCTATGTGACTCAGGGCAGATCACTTAAGTTCTCAGACTCAGTTTCTTCATCTGTAAAATGGGAGTGATAATGGCACCTACCTCCCAGAATTGTTGTGAAGATCAAGTGAAATATTTGTGAAGGGCTTAGCTTAGTGTCTGAAACATAGTCAACACTTAATAAATAGGGCAGCTAGGTGAGGTAGTGGATAGAGCACTAGCCCTGAAGTCAGCAAGACCTGAGTTGAAATCTGGTCTCAGACACTTAACACTTCCTAGCTTTGGGACCCTGGGCAAGTCACTTAACCCCAATTGCCTCAGGGGAAAAAAACTTAATAAATGCTTATTCTCTCCCTTTCCCTCTTGCTTTTCTTGATCCCCAGGTCTTTGTTTGGGGGAAGATATATATTAATTAATAAAAGAACTATATTAATAATAACAACAATAATAACCCAATGCCTTATGTATAGCTAGTTTTTCGAGCATTTTCACCTAATTATCTTCTTTGTTCCTCAAATCAACCAGGTAAATCAAGTAGTGAGAAGAGAATTGCTATTTTATGAATGAGGAAGTTGAGACCAATTTTGATTTACTTTTCTGGGTCTCAATTTCCTACACTGTAAAAAGAAGGGATTAGACTAAGTGATATTTAAGGTAAAAATTCTATGATGAATTTTAATTCTGAGTGACTTTTCCAATGCTGCAAGACCTATTTGTTTTTTGGTATTACTAATTACATGATAGTCTTAGCTATGACAGTAGATCCTAAAAGAATCTCCATTTGGATGCCATTTTAATAGTTTACTTCTAGTTACTTTGTGCTTAAAAACAATAAAATTGTTCTTTTAAAAAACATATTCTATATTTTAGAGTTTTTGTTCTTTCAGATGGTTTCCAAATGATAGGATATATATTTTGCTTTATGCTTTTTTCCCCAAAGAACTCTCCATATATTTCCTAATTTCATCTTTACAACACTCCTGTATGAAAAGTAATACATATATATATATATATATATATATATTTGAAAGCTTTTTATTTGCATAACACATCTATGGGTAGTTCTTTAACATTGATTCTTACAAAGCTTTCCTTTACAAATTTTCCCCCTCGTCCCTTCCCCTCCCCTAGATGGCAGGAAGTCCACTACATGTTAATTATATTAAAATACTTGACAAGTCGAATATATGTAATATATATATTATTTTATTTTTAAATTACTTTTTAATTTTTTCCTCAATCAGTGAAAAGTATATTTTCTCCCTCCCCCCTACTTTCTATTCCTCTCCTCTTAATGAGAAAGAAACAAAAACAAAACCCCTATGACAAACATGTATAGTCAAGCAAACAAATCCCTATGTTGTCCATGTTCAAATAAAATATGTCTCAATCTGCACTCTGAGTCATCACCTTTCTGTCAGGTGGTAGATAACTTACTTTTTCATAGGATCTTCAGGATCCTAGTTGGACATTTGATTGATCAGTTCCTAAGTCTTTCATCATTTTTTTAAATGTTGTGTTGATTATCTAAGCTGTTTCCCTGGTGAAGTGAGAGTAGAACCAGGGAAACAGCTCAGATAATAAACACAACATTTAAGTTGTTCTGCTCACTTCACACTGCAACAGTTCATATAAGTCTTCTCAGGTTTCTTTGAAATCATTCCCTTTAACATTTCTTACAAAAAATAATAGTCTCTCACATTCATAAATATGTGTGATATATGTCATATCTTTAGTAATTTCCCAGTTTGGACATCTTACCAGATCTTTGCCTCTGCAAATAAAAAAAAAAAAGGAAAAAAAGCTTGTGCAAATTTTTTGTACACAAAGATCCTTTTCCCTCTTTCTTTGATCTTTTCAATAAACTAACTAGTTATAGTGCATTTTATATCCATTTTATAGAGAAGGGGAATAGAGTTCAGAGGATTTAGTGATTTGACTAAATTTATCAGGACTTTAGATTTTTTTTATTCCAGATCCAGTGAGTATTCTTCCTCCCTCTTGTTTTAAGCCCATTTTAGATGTTAAGAGAAAGTACTTCCAAAGAAGAGTATGAACATATGTCTAGTCTACATTTATTATAGGATCCTGGATTGCAATACTTCAAGACTTCATGATACCATTTTATTAATACAGATTGCAGAGTGAGCAGTGGCCTAGAAGAACTTGGGGTCCTTGTCCTTTATTTGGTGCAGTAGTCATCCAAAATACAAGGATTCATCCCTTATTTATTGGCAATTCTGCACTTAAATGTAATAGCTCAACATTACAACTTCCTTGAGGGGATGGGAAAACTCCATAGATTGGAGTCTTCTGGGTGTCAGAAGTTGGGGAAATCTATCACTTCTTTGCTAAGGAAGAGGGATGTCTATCTATTTCACTATCAGTCTTCTGAAATTCAGAGTATTGATTGCACTAATCAGAGTCCTGATGTTTCTCAATGTTGTTTTCCTTTACCTTGTTGTCATAATTATGTACGTTATATTCTCTTGCTCTGACTTGCTTTGGTCCACATAAATCCATATAAGTCTTCACAAGTTTCTCTGAATTCTTCGTATTCATCACTTATTACAGAACTATAATGTTCCATTACCATCCAATACCACCAGCAGGTGTAATCATTCCCCAGTCAACGGACATCTCTGGATTTTCAGTTTTCTTCTACGAGGCACCAAAGTGAATCAAGTATGGTATTTGGAATTAGGAAAAACTTCAAGTCATCATCCTACCTCAGATACTTCCCATTTGGGAAGATACTCATTCTAGGAAAATGATTTAAATCAGCCTCAGTTTCCTCATCTGTAAAATAAAAATAATAGCACTATTTCACAGAGCTACTATGAAGACCAAATGAGTAAACCAGTGTTTTTATTTTGATTAAAACGGAACTTTTGGTTTTGGATCTCCTTGGAGGTATAGGCCCCCAAATAGAACCCATCCCATTTTTTAGTCTGTTAGTCTGATTCCTGGTATAGAGCCAAAATATGGCTATCTATAACTGATAACCATCTCTTCTAGTTCTGTTCTTTTGGAGCTAACATTCAATGAAGTTCCTTTTCCTTTTCCCTATCATGGTCCTGCATGTATTCAAGACAATAATTATATTTCCTTAAATCTTTTTTTGCTCAAACTCCTCTCTGACTAGAATGACCTCTGAATGATTCCAAGGGTCCCCCTAGGACTGAACTAAGATGACTCCCTTGTTTTTTTTAAAAGATGGGGAAACTGAGGCTCAGAGAGATTAAATTAATCACCCAAGTTCACATAAGCAGTAATCTATTTCCTTTGACTTTAAATTCTGTAATTTCTCCTTTATATATTGTCCCAGGTTCTTGAAGCCCCAATATATTTAATAAATGCTTGATGATTGATAAAATATCCTCACAGTGTTGTTATATGGTAAGTACTTTGTAATCTTTTAAGTACCCCTAGAAAAGATACTGGTTGTCATCATCATCATCATCTTTTTATTTTTCTTCTTCTTTCTTTTTCTCTTCCTCTTTTTCCCCCTTCTTCTCCTATCTCCTCACAATCTATAAATCTATCTAAAGAGAGTAATTGCACTCACACATATTCCTTAGTTATTTGTGGTGAGATTTGAGGAAGGGTAAGAAATTGAAGATTGATTGATGGGGCCTTCATAGTCAGTGGGAAGCTATTAACTCATTCCTAGTCCCTTGCCTCCTTCATTTCTTCTGCCTACATGCTTTATCCAGAAATAACTGCTTTGTTTTATCCCTCACAAGTCTCACATTTGTGCACTGTAATAGAAAGAGGATTGATTTTGGAAATCAGGATACTGACCTTGGATTTGGAGTCAGAGGTACAGTGCCTTGATCACTCACTGCCCGGTACTTAGCACAGTGACTGGAGTAGATGCTCAATAAGTACTAGTTGACTTAGGATCTGCTACTACACACTGACTCAGATCTCTCATTTGTACAACAGCCACATGTCATTGCACAGTGTTCCTTCTAGTCCCAAATCTATGATCTATGATCGGCACATTCTGGCAACTCTCCTGGCTTCAGTTTCTTCCTCTATGAAAGGCTGGGATTGCACCTTGAGCTGAAAAGAATCTTAGACTATAGAAGGTGAGAAATGGAAAGAATACATAGAATTATGTATTCTAGGGCTAGAAGGGACCTTAGAGATCTGATAACCTCTCCTCCTTCCCTTCTCCTCTCACAATTTTACAAGTTAAGAAACAGGTCTAGAGCAGCCAAAGTTACCCAAGTTACACAGGAAGGCGTTATATCACCTTAGACAAGTCACTTAAAACTCCCAGCCTCAGTTTCCTCATCTGTAAAATGGGTTTCTGGGATTGTTGTGAAGTTCAAATGAAATAAAGCACTCTTTCTCCTCCTTCTTCTCCTTCTCTGTCTTCTTCCTCTTTCTCTTTCTTCTTCTTTTCCTTCCTCCTATGGCATTTGTACTTTGCAATCCTTAAAACACCATATAAATCCTAGTCATTAGCAAAGCTGACAGTCAAATCCAGTGCAGGCCTGCTCTCCAAGGGCTCCTTCCCCTTCTAAAATTTGGTTGATCTGAAGTCAGCAGCTACATCCTCAGCAGCCCCATGGCCCCTGCACAGCAAAGCTCTGTGGGTAGTTTCATGTTTTCCCTCTGGGGGTGACGTCCAATCTCAGTTCTTCAGTCCTCCCTCTTTTCTCTCCCCCCTCCACCTGCGTCTCTTCAGAACAGAGAGTGAGTGTTCCCTTGTGCTGTGTAGGGCTGAGGGTGACTTAAACCGGCAAAATGAAAATTATGGCTGGTTTTATATCTGGCTCCTGTGAATAACGAGTCAGTAAAACTGTCAACAGCTTTTGTGTTTTAATAATCCTTTTCCTGTTTTTAAAACTCTGGGGATTTTCTACTGTTGCTAATAGATTTTCAAGTCAGCAATTACGCTAGGGATTATGTAATGGTTGGGTATTAAAAATAGAAAGGACCCGAGTCTGCATCTATTTTAACCAATTCAGAACACAAAACCCTAGGGGGAGGGGAGAGACAGGCGGGAGAGAGGAGGGGAAAAAAAAGATGTCTGGTGACAAGGAGCCCTGGGAACCTGGCATGTGACTGGGAGATCCCAGCCCAACCAGGACTGAGAAAACTCCCTCTCTGGACTGCATTATTCTCTGACTCCCTCCTTCTACCCTCCCCCCACCCTCAGCCAGGCCACCTCCATTTAGGACTGTCAGAGACATCCCATTTCCCCTGTGAGAAAGCATCTGACTGCAGTAGCTTGTGTCAGATGCTTTTAGACAAGACTGCCTGCATCTTCCTCACCTGAAACGAGGGCTTCCTATATGAATATGTATAGGAAACAGCAAAGAATTAGATATAGAGCACCTTGAGTTGGAATCCCTGCTCAACTCCTTTCTTTCTATGTATGACAAGTCTCTTCAGCCAAGTAGTGCAATTGATAGAATGTTGGACTTGAAGTTGGAAGTAACTGAATACAAATTTTGCCTCAGACCCTTCCTAGCTATGTGACCTGAACAAATCATTTCACTTCTGTCAGCCTCAGTTTCCCCATCTGTAAAATGAGGATAAAAATAGGATTTATTTCACTAGTTGTAGTGAGAATCAAATGAGATAGCTTATATGAAGCATTTTGCAAAACTTAAAACATGCTAATCATTACTGTTAATACAATAATAGTAGTAATGGCAGCAAAGCAACAGTAGCAGTAGTAGTAATAGTAGTAATAGGAATAGTAGCAGTAGCAGTAGCAGCAGCAGTTATAGTAATAGTAACAGTAGTGGTAGTAGTATAGTGGTAGTAGTAGTAGTAGTAGTAGTAGTAGTAGTAGTAGTAGTAGTAAAAAGTAATAGTAGTAGTAATAGTAACAGTAGTAATAGTAGTAGTAGCAGTGGTAGTAGTAGTAGTCATAATAGTAGTAGTAGTAGTAGTAGTAGTAGTAGTAGTAGTAGTAGTAGTA
>JAJPUD010014159.1:0-30197 GCA_023553655.1 Myrmecobius fasciatus
ATTTAGTTAATTATACCCCCAAACTTTGAGTGTCCCCCTAGTAAAAATAAAGTTCTCAAGAGTCCTTTCCTTTTTACCTTTTTATGCATCTCTTGAGTTCTGTGTTTGGGTGTCGAATTTTTTGTTCAGATCCGGTCTTTTCATTAGAAATAGGTGAAATTCACCTATATCATTGAATGACCATCTTCTTCCCTGGAGGATAATGCTCATTCTAGCTGGATAGGTTATTCTTGGCTGTAATCCAAGTTCCTTTGCCTTTCGGAATATCTGGTTTCAGGCTCGTCAACCCTTCAATGTGGAGGCTGACAGATCGTGTGTGATTCTAATTATATATCCTTGGTATTTGAATTATTTCTTTCTAGCTGCTAGCAGAATCTGTTCCTTGATGCTATAGTCCTGAAATTTAGCCACGATATTCCTTGGGGTTTTAATTTTGGGGTCTCTTTCAGGAGGTGATCGGTGAATTCTTTCAATGGTGATTTTGCCCTTTGATTCTACAATCTCAGGGCAGTTTTCTTTCAGGATTTCCTGGAAGATAGTGTTTAGATTCTTTTTTTCATCATGGCTTTCAGGAAGTCCAATAATCCTTAGATTGTCTCTCCTAGATCTATTTTCTAAGTCAGTTGTTTTTCCTAGGAGATATTTCATATTTTCTTCTAATTTTTCATTTTTTTGTTTTTGTTTGATTCTTCAAGTCTTAGTGAGTCATTCACTTGCATTTGTTCAATTCTTATTTTTAAAGTGTTGTTTTCTTCAGTTACCTTTTTAAGTTCCTTTTGTAACTGACCAATTTGTTCACTGCACTCTTTTTCCACTTCACTAATTTTATTTTTTAATAAATTGGTGTCTTTTTCATATCTCTTTTGCAGGACATCATATCCTTCTTGCAAGATACTGTATCCTTCTTGCACTGATTTCAGTTTATTTTCCCATTTATCCTCCAGCTCTCTTTTGAAGTTCTTTATGCAGTCTTCCAGAAAGGCCTTTTGAAACGGGGACCAGTGATGGTCCTTGCTGTTTTTTTCTGCATTTTTGTCTAAAGAAACCTCTGTATCTGAGGTCGTTTCTTTGCCTTGATAAAAGCTGTCTATGGTGAGAACTCTCTTTTGCTTCTTCATCATTTTTTTTTTTAGACAGCGTGGATATCTCTTTAAGGTAGGGGAAAAAAAAAACCTCGGCTGAAGACGCTTTGCCCTGGGGCACTTCGGCGAGTTGACTTAAGGTGCTAGGCAGGTGGGGGCTAGGACTAAGTCCGAATTACTCCTTAAACAAGGCAAGTCTGCCAGAACACCTGCCCCCAATCAGGGCAGAGTGTCCCGAGTGCCTCAGATAAACTCCAGGTGTTTGGAATTTGGAGTTTGGAGTTTGGAATTTCTTCCAAGACGAGCTGAGCTGAGTCCCACCCTCACTTCCGGCCTGCACAGGGGTCGTCTATTTATCTCTCTGTCCGAGTCCGACTAACCTGATATGAAGTTCTCCAGAGAGCCGTGCCCAAATATTTCTCAGTTCGTTGACTTGAAGATCAGTTCAGAGGCTTATTTTATTGTTGATTTGAGAGAAGATCGGAGGAGAGGCAGAAAGTCACCTTTTCACTCCGCCATCTTGGCTCCGCCCCCCCCTGGTATTTACCTTCTTGATAATACTCATAACTTCCTCAGAAAATTCCAAATGTACTGACATGACTGTTATAGATAACATTTTTTTACTCATTTCACAAAGGGAAGATCTACCTTTTCACAAGTTATTGGTACATTTTCTTCATAAAACTAAAATATAATTGTCATTTGAGTTCCACAGCATAGCACTGCTGCTGTCACATAGGGCCTTAGGATTCTAAATTCAAAGGACTCTGAAAAAAGAAGGGATTAATTTCTTAGAGGTCTGGAATAACCTGTCCCCTATTTCCTAATGCCTATCTCAGGGACTTTAGTTTCTAGAAAACTATTTTCACATTACTCTTTGAAGTATATAATTTCATCCACAGTTATAGCAAAATACTTCCTTGCCCTTTCAAGTGTATTTTTTCTATACAATTCTCAAAGTAAATAGACTTGACCTCTGAATCTAGGCCAAGATGATAAAATGTGAATTCCCTGAGGGCAAGGAGTATGATTTTTTTTTCTTTGTATTTCTAGCAGTTAGAACAAAGTTTGGTAACTAGTTAGCCCTTAATAAATACTTGATGACTGGATGACTGATTAGTGTTCATGAATCTGGCTGAATTCATAAATCTGGTCTGGGTCTTGAAGATAAAAGGACTAGATAATCAAATGTTCTATCTATAAGGGTCAGAACCAATGGAGGAATTATGCTAAAATAATATACTACCACCATATACAGCTGCTTGTAGGGTGCTCATAGGCGACATCGTGTATCTTCACATTGACAACATTATAAGAATAGCAAAAATTGGGTATTAGATCCATCATCAATCTGGATGGAGAGGCTGTGATGTCCTGTTGCAATAAGAATACACCCAAATGATCTTAAAATGAGGCAGCTACTTTTGTTCACTAATGTTTGTCATCCTAATCAGAGCATCCACATGTTTCTCAGACTGCCACAAACTGGAAGAGTAATCATATCAGCTGTCTTTACCAATGTCTGGACAAAAGGCTTAACCTTATTCAGAATATGTCATTAACCTTATTCAGAATATGACATTGCAAAATATGGCAAATCCACCACTATAGATTAAAACATTTACAAAATATGTTTTTATTCCTTATGATACTCTTCCCCCTTATGGTTTTATTTCTGATCATAGCACCCATTTTATTTCAAAATAGATTCAAGATTGGGCAGACAATAATCACATTGATGATATTTTTCATCTCCTGTATGCATGTTTTTTTGCTGAGGCAATTGAAGTTAAGTGACTTGCCCAGGGTCACACAGCTAGGTTATGTTGTGTCTGAGATCAGATTTGAACTCAGGTCCTTCTGACTTCAGGGATGGTGCTCTATCCACTGTGCCACCTAGCTGCCCCTCCTGTATGCATTTGTCTATGCTGAATACTGAAAAAAATTCTTAAAACAGCATACATCTGATTATTCATCATACTTCCTTTTATTAAGGTTTGATCTCCCCTCATAGAAACTGTATATGTAAAAAATTGATGCTATCCTAGAAAGTTGACAGTTTGACTTCAGTGGTTTCTTGGATTTGGTCTCTAGTAATTACCTAAAAAAAAGGGCAGACTAATTTTAAACATAATCTCTAGTCAATCCTTTCTATCCCTTCCTTATTTTATATTCTATACAAACACACCCAGACCTTGTAGATTTTACCTCTTCAGAAAGTTCATTATATAAAGGGAAACTTTTCAGGGCCCCCTTATTTGGGAAATCTTATCTCCAACATGGTTTGTATAAATTATTTCTAAAAGGGTTTGGGATGCCAAGGGAAAGAATTGGTGAGAAGTGCTTTGCTTTTTAATGATATAAGGGAGGTGAAATAGCTTTCTCATAATAATAGTAAATATGTAGTTACCTAAAAAATAAAAGATCCTTCAATGGACTTGATAGCAATATTGAGTCTCTAAATGAAGATGAGTGAGGAATCTTCACTTGGCTCTGCCAAAAGACTAGGACAACCCTTTAGTTGAGCTTCTAAAAGTATATCTTTGGTACTAATGGGATTCAAGGGGGAACCTCAAAAATGTTGGGATTCCAGACTAGTGTCTCAAGGTATCTCAAAAGAATTTGCAAGCTAGGACCCATCTCTAAGTCAAGGGGGAAAGTTTATTATAATAAAGAGGGTTAAATTCCAAAAGAAGTTAGCAAAGAACTAGAAACAGGAAGGTAAATTTAGAGGGAAAAGTTAGAGACCAGGTGCTTTATGTCACAAATATGCTAATTTTATGGCTTAGAGGTGGAGTTGAGCAGTGGTCTGGTTCTGGCTTCATGAGCAGATGCGATACCCATAATTCTCTAGGCAGAGCTCAAAGTATGTGATAGGGATGGGGAAAAGGGAATGGGAGGACACCTTCCCAAGGTGTGTTTTTAGGCCCGAAACATCAGTAGGTCAAGTGGCAGGCACCCAATTTTGTTCTGAGCCTGAGTTAACTTTAAGTACCTCATTATTGTTACTCATTAATTTCAGAAACCCCACTATCACTGACCAACAGGTTATTATCTGACAGCAAGCAATATTTATGGGCTCAGCATCCTGGTCATATAGAGTAAATTGGGGCAGGATAGCCTAAAGGAAAAAATATGTCATTTTCACTCCCAATGATTTCTATACCCTTCCTAAGGACTGTACCACTTCAGTACTATCATTTGTACCATCTCCTAGATGAGTCTTCCAAAGTTGTTTTGTTTTTTCTGAAGGGCCAGGGAACCCTGAATAATTGACATTCCAAGTGAAATAATGGTAGAAAAAATATTTATTTTAGATAAGCTGGAATGATTTTTCATTAAAGACAGAAGGGAGCTATCCTCCAGATTTGGTTGAATCAAAGGAATATAAAAAGCTTAGCCTGGTGAGGGGGATCTTGTTATTTCTGAAGTTTGACAGAATTCCTACTGTCAAATGGTATATGTGGAGGCAGAGTAGGGCAGTGTCTATTTTTAATTGTATCTTCAGTAATAAGTAAAGTGATTTTTATTGCATGTTATGGTTAATAAGCATTATATTGCTTTCTAATCCCTACTTTGAATCCTAAAACTGAATAAATTAAGCCTGATCCAGAATATAAAATACAGTTAATTGAAGAAGGAAACAGAAAGGGATATATTCAGAAATGAAATTGATGTAAAAATAAAAGATATCAATAAAAGTTAACAATTTTTAAAAAAATATCTGGCTCAATCAGCTATTACTCATTTCAACTGTTTATAGAGAAGACCTTCATACAGGACAAGATGTTAAATATTGCAAAAAAGATAAACAAAAGTGAGAGACAATTTCATTTTCAAAAAAAATTAAATCACTCTATTATGATATTATCAAACAATAATTTAAGACAGCACTATGCAAGGCATGCCTATATTGTCTTAGCAAGTGAGCTTGGCTTTAATTCCAGAGAAATTCTAAAATGGATCATTAAAAAGACAATAGCATTAAGAAAAGAGCTGTATAGCTTCATCAAGAATAGATCAAATCAGGAAAAGATAATGATCAATGCTGGAAGGGATGTGAGAAAACTAAACTCATTTCTTGTTGTTCACAAAGTTATTAAACAGGTAATCAGGGGAAATATATGTGTTATATGTATATATATATATGCACATACACATAGACACATATGTATTTATATACATATTCAAACCTAGATTTTAACAAAGCACTATTCCATAATACTTTTATAGAAAGAATAGAGATATGAACCAGACAATATTATAATTTGATGGATTTTAGACAGGTTGAACTGGCCAATTTTGAACTTGGTCTCTAGGAATGCTTTAGTTCTCCGCTAAATTAACATTTTCTCAATTCCTCACTAAAGGGAGGAGTCAAAAAGTGTCATAACTAATGTCTCAAGATGGAAGAGAACTTCCATTGCATTGCATTCACACCAAAATTGGGACAATATATAATCTTACTGGCCTGAAACCAATGACCATATTTTACATAATTATAACTTTGAATAGTACAAATTCAAATACATACAAACATTTCAAGGATTCGTTATTCATACTAACTTGTATCTAGCTGTAAGCAATGATGAAAGTTGTAATTGGATTCAATCTATCTGAATTCTACCAAGATAATTTCTTTTCCATATAGAATTTTTTTTGGGGGGGGGGAGTTTGCAGCTAACATGACAATTATACCTAAATCCCACTCCAATGTTATAAAACCTGTTTGACTTACTGTGCATTTATAATGTTTGCCCTATAAATTTAATTGTCTATTGTAAACATTTAATAATCTTGGGTGCTTTGTTATCCTGTATGCCTACGACCTAAGAAATAAAGGGGTAGAGGAATATAACATGTATAGTGTGGGATAGATCAGGGTAAAGGGCATGTTTGATCAATTGAGTTCTTACAATTCACTTGAAATGACAAGAGTATAAGGAGCAAATAATAGAGACAATTAAATATTCCAGTCTTAAAGAGAGTGTGAAGGAATATGTTTTGCTATTCCTTTAGCAACACCTGAAAAAATTCTTCATTCATATTCTTGGCAGAATTACTGGGTACATAACCACTGGATGGCTGAAGGAAAAATCACATATCTGGTGGGCTTTAAAAACAAGGTGTATCTTAAGGAAGTCAGTCATAGGGAGCCATCCCAATCAGTGAAAAAAAACAACTCTTAGAAAAGCTGTGAGCAATGTTTGGCAAGGGGAGAGGAGATATCTTTTTTCTCTTCCTCTCTAATTCTCCCCCTTCCCCAGTTATGGTAGGCAGTATACAATGAATCTGAGACCATCTATGAATGAATCAAACAAGAAGAGCAGAGACAAGCTAAGCCTTACATAGATGCCATACCCAGGAGAGAGTAGTATGAAGACATCATGAAAAGCGATATTAAGGTTTTTCAGCATCAGATACTAAAATACTAGATCATACATATTCCACAGATATGTACTTCTTCATTAATATGCTCTGTACATGTGTCCATTCTTCCTAGTGATACTTTATAAATTTATGAGAGTCTGCAGATGCAGATCTGAGGAGAAAATATTTTAATACTATTGTTTAAGTTGCCATTTCTGCAAATGCCTTTGCTTTTAGTTAATTGTGTCAGGTAGCTGACAAATGTGAATACAACTGTGGGAGAATTTGAGCCCTGGGTTCAAATTTGATCTCAGACACTTAACACTTCTAGCTGTGTAGCCCTGGGCAAGTTACTTAACCCCAATTGCCTCAGAAAAATAAATAAATAAATGCAGTCTTCTGCTTCCTCTGTAACTTATAGATTCATAGAATTTATAATTAAAGGGAATCATGGAAAATATTTAGTCCAACTCCATTTCTTACCTTTTCACACTTAAATCTCTAGGTTTCCCTGCAATTATTAGTATATCAATTATTACTCCATTCCTGACAGCATAACAATCTCTGACTTTTCTTCAAATAAAGCTAATTCCTTTACCTGTTTTTATGTGGCATTGATGCCTTCTTCCAAACCATATCTCATAACTTTCACTGATTTATTATTCAGCAATACTTGTCCTCTTTTGCATCCCAAAAATTTCAGTCCATATACATCTAAGTTTACCTTGATTAGTAGAGATGAGGCAACAGCATATGAATCACTGGAATAAATAACAGGTAATGTCCTACTCCAATTCTCTTCTCAGTTCTGGCCCACTTTTAACAAAATTGTAATCAACAAACAGAATAATGTAATTTTGAAAAGATTTTAGTAAAATTTTTAATAAGTATCTGGAGTTGCTTAAGCATAGTGTTAAAGCAACTGTTTTCTTACATATTATGCTTGCAAACTGCACTCTCTAGCAGATCCTATGAAATTAGATAGGCTTAAGTATACTATGTGGCAGCTTGCTTATCTGTCATCTAAGAACCAGCCAAATTGTCTAGATAGGTTCACCACAAGTTGATTAGGATTTTTTTTAAATCGGCCACAATTCACTATTCTACTGAGGTACAGAGGAAGCTAAAACAAAAGTAATTTTATATGGAGTGATATTATAAGCAAATTAGAGGAACATAGGATAGTTTACCTCTCAGACCTGTGGAGTTAGAATAAATTTGTGTCCAAAGAAGAACTGGAACTCTTAATTGAACACCAGATAGATAATTTTGACTATATTAAGTTAAAAAGTTTTTGTACAAACAAAACTAATGCAGACAAGATTAGGAGGGAAGCAATAAATTGGGAAATCATCTTTACATTTAAGGGTTCTGATAAAGGCCTCATTTCTAAAATATATAGAGAATTGTCTCCTATTTATAATAATTCAAGCCACTCTCCAATCGATAAATGGTCAAAGGATATGAACAATTTTCAGATGATGAAATTAAAACTATTTCTAGTCATATGAAAAGGTGCTCCAAATCACTATTGATCAGAGAAATGCAAATTAAGACAACTCTAAGGTACCACTACACACTTGTCAGATTGGCTAAAATGACAGGAAAAGATGATGATGAATGTTGGAGGGAATATGGGAAACCTGGGACACTGATATATTGTTGATGGAACTGTGAACGGATCCAACTATTCTGGAGAGCAATTTGGAATTATGCTCAAAAAGTTATCAAACTGTGCATACCCTTTGACCCAGTTTCTACTGGGCTTATATCCCAAAGAGATCTTAAAGGAAGGAAAGGGACCCACATGTGCAAGAATGTTTGTGGCAGCCCTTTTTGTAGTAGCTAGAAACTCGAAATTGAATGGATGCCCATCAATTGGAGAATGGCTGAATAAATTATGGTATATGAATGTCATGGAATATTATTGTTCTGTAAGAAATGACCAGCAGGATTATTTCAGAGAGGCCTGGAGAGACTTGCATGAACTGATGCTGAGTGAAATGAGCAGATCCAGGAGATCATTATACACAGCAACAACAAGATTATATGATCAATTCTGATGGACATGGCTCTCTTCAACAATGAAATGTTTCAAACCAGTTCCAATTGTTCAGTGTAGAAAGCCATATACACCCAGAGAGAGTGATATGAAATGTGGACCACAACCTAACATTTTCATACTTTCTATTGATGTTTGCTTTCATTGTGTTTCCTTTCTCAGACTTTTTTTTCTTGTAGATATGATTTTTCTTGCACAGCAAGATGTGTGGAAATATGTATACATATTTTAACATAATTAACATGTAGTGGACTTCCTGCCATCTAGGGGAGGGGTGGGGACTAGGGAAGAAAAATTGTAACAGAAAGCTTTGTAAGGGTCAATGTTGAAGAATTACCCATACATATGTTTTGCAAATAAAAAGCTTTAATTTAAAAAAAAAAAGTAATCTTCGGTGGACATTTTTAGAAATAAGCATAATTATTTTAGCCTGAAGCTATAACTTATCCTTGGCTTTCTCTCACTCCCTATAATAAACATAGACAGAACAATGGGACACAGAGGAAGGATATACCTTCCTAGAAATCTATCAGGACAAAACCAAAGGCAGGAACACAAACTCAATCAGGATAATAAAATCAAATGCCAATTCTCAAGACTGCTATAGACACAAGAGCTCTCAGTCTAAAAAAATTTCATAACAAAATCACAGATTCCTTATTGACATTTCCTGCTTGAGTAAGTTTGCAAAAGCAAGCAGCCAGATCTAGATCAAGGTCATCCTTTTTAAATGTTCTTAAATGTTCAATTGACTGCCTTCAGGAGAAAATAGTGCCAGCTAATGAGAACAAGTTGGAGTCCTTTCCTTATTTGTACTTTATCTTCTGCAGATGAGTTTCTGCCTCCTCATTCCCAGCATTTTTTAGTCACTTCGGCTTGATCTATTACTAAATGTACATATACATAGTGAATCAAATAAGATATTTTTAAAAGTTCTTGGTACAATGCCTGACACATAGTAGGTCCTTAAAAGAAATACTTATTTCCCCAAACATCTCTTAGCTTGCTGACACAGTAGAGAGTATTTTTGTTCAGGCTCCAGTCAGACTAGATGACCTTTGAGTTTGTATGAATCACCTCCATTTAGAGAATAGGTTGTAATTTGCATTGGTGGAGAGAGTAACTATGTAGATATAATTATATATCTTTTAAGTATAGTAATAGAAGGACTCAATTGAATTCAACAAATATTGCATATGATTATAAATTAAGAGCTGAAAGAAATTTTAAAAACTAGAACCTCTTTGTTTTACATGTGACCCAGAGAAGTTAAATGACTTGTTAAAGATCACACAGATAATAAGTAAAAAAGAGTTAGTATTTGAATCTAGATCCTCTGACTATATTGCCAAGGATCTTATTACTGTAGGATTACAGGTATAAGACAATGAGAATACAAAGACAAAAATAAAATTTTCCCCCTAAAGGAACTTACATTTTACTGAGAAAATGTAACATGTACACAAAAAAAGTAAATCCAAAATATATACAATGTAATACAAAATAACTTCAAGAGGGTGAGCTAGCTAACAAATGGGGGGGATGAGGAGAGGCCGCATGTAGGAAGTGAGCTGTGTTATGAAGGAAGCTGAAAGTGGTGAGGAGGGAGTAAATTCCAGATACGGGATGCCATTTGTACAAAGGCACCAAAGTGACAGGTTGTGCACGAGGAACAGCTAAGCAGGCCTGCCTGTTTGACTGGACAGTCTATGAAAGGTAGGTGGGAGGCATATTGTGAAGGGCTCTAAATGGCAGTGTGATGGTTTTTCTTGATTTCCTAGTGGCAATTGGCAGACATTTTAGATTTTTATGTAAGGGAATGGCATCGTTATTGCTGTTTTAAGATTATGCATTGGGTACATTTCAGGATTTTATGCTAATCCTTACTTAAAATCCTCCAGCACGGGAAAAAAATGCTTTTAATATTCCATGTAGTAGCAGAATGAAGGCTTAACGTCTTACTGAGTACCTGTGCACAGCAGAGTAGTTGTTAAAATGCATATTTAAGAAGAAACATGAATCCTACCTCAAAATAGCTTACCATCCAACAGAGGGACGAGACCAAACTGGCCACCAATGTTAATATGTGCATATGTATGCCTATTTATAATTTCAAGGGTGCTACGAAAGGAAGGGAAATGTTTTCAACCAGAAAATAACGAAAAAGCTGAAAAAGAAATTAGAGGCCAGCTTGTCCAAGTCCCTCATCATTTTATAAATGAAGGGAGGTCTCGATCATGGTCCAAATTAATGCTCAGGAGCAGCGTTAGATCTAGACCTCCGACACTGAGCTCGAGTTTTTTCCACCAGGCTGGTTTTGCTTCCAGCGTTCTTCCTCCGCCATCCTGAATAAGTATGGCCTCCCCCTTCTTCTTTACCTCAGTCTCGTCTCTCACCCCAGACGAGCAGCACACCGCCCCGCGCTCCCCCCCTCCCCTCCCCTCCCCTCAGCGTCCCCTGCCTCCGCCCTTCCTTTCAACTCGACACTCCTCTGGGCGCGACTGAATGATGCGCAGCGCGGGGCATTATGGTCTCCTGCGCGGCCGAGCCGGCGCAGAAAGGATTAGGGGGATGGGGAGTGTAAAGAACAAGGCCGACCAAATAAATACAACGTGTAAGAGGGTGCGCGCAAGCGCGCTCAAGGTAGCGAGGTGGGCCAGGGTGGGGAGGGGGCGGCGCGCGGCTACGGCGAGCGGAGCGGAGCGGGGCGGGGCCGCGCGGCCTTGGCGGGGAGGAGGGGAGGTGGGAGGGGGGCGGGTTAGGGGGAGCCGGAGGAGGAGGAAGTGTCATGGCGTCGGGCCGTGGGGCTTCTTCTCGCTGGTTCTTCAGCCGGGAGCAGCTGGAGAACACTCCAAGCCGCCGCTGCGGGGTGGAGGCAGATAAGGAGCTCTCGTACCGCCAGCAGGCGGCCAACTTTATCCAAGATATGGGGCAGCGTCTCAATGTGTATCCTTTCTTTTTTATTCCTCCCCCACCCCACCTTCCACCATTCACCTCCTAATCCCCCTTTTCCTAACCTCCATCTTCCCTTCCCCCACCCCTGTCCCCGCCGCCTCCCTCATCATCCCACCACCGGGGCCGGCGTCTGGGGCTTGGACTTGGAGAACATGGCGCTGCAGCCGTCGGCCACGCCGAGAGAGGCCGAGTAGGGGCCGGCGCTGGGGGTAGGCTGGAACGAGGGGCGCCGGGGGGGCTGGTCGGAGCCGGTGAGGCCGCTGGAGGCGGGGGGTGGGGAGAGCTTGGGGCCCTGAGATCCCCGGACCGGGTTGAACGCTGTGTTGTGTAATCCTTTCGGATGCTCCGCGTGGCGGGAGGGGGGGGGGGAGGCCTCTTTAGAAAGCAGGGAGGGGGAGAGGGGGAACGGGACAGCCTCCTGATCCCGGAGAAGCTTTAGCGCGGAACCGGGAAGGGGGAGGGGAGGGGAGGGAGGGTCTGGGGAGACTGTTGAAGGAATAGGCCGGTGGATGGAGCTTTGAAAGACTTTACTCTGAAGGCCTCCCCCACCCTCCAAGCATCCAGCTGGCTGGCCTGGAGGAGACGGGGTGGCTTGGACCCCATGTGCTGTGGAACGCACCGATCCTAGGCTTTATGTTCTTGGGGCGGCTTTGAAGTGCTTAAGATTTTTGAAGGAAATAAACACACAAGCATCCAGAAATCCTCGTAGGAGGTTTGGCGAGCTGGCCTACTTTGAAAAGCTTCATATTTCTTTTCCTCCCACTTCACCCCTCCCCTTAACAATTTTAAGGCCTTCTCCTACCTGTTTTCCATTTTGCCTTTTTTTTTATTTGAATGAGATGATTTGGGAAAGAGCACTGAAATACTCGTTCAAAGAAACTTGGGGCCAACACCCAAATATTAATTTTACGAACTATGTTTTAAGAAAATAGATTATATAATTTTCGCCTTTAAAATGTTCATTTCCTAAATACTGTCTTCCAGCTCTCAACTTACAATAAATACTGCAATTGTTTACATGCACAGGTTTTATATGCACCATTCTTTCACCAAGTTTAACAGAAATGTAAGTACAATTTTTAAAACAGCATTTGGCCTTACGTTAAAAGTAGTTAAACTTCCAGTTATTTTATAATAAAGATTCTGTCACTGTTTTCTTTTACTAATAACCTGGATATTAATAATAAATTTATACTTGGAATTGATGCTTACATTTTGTTTCAAATAGTTTAATCCTGCTTTCATGTCCATATGTAGAACAGGAATCTTCATACTTAACACTACATATCTCTTAGAAAAACATAATTAGGATTACTTACTTGGCAGCAATACTTTTTTTTTAATACTTAAAATTATAATTTTAAATGTTTGAATGTTTCAGTAAAATACAAAGTTTGGTTAGACAGGCCAGAAGTGTATGTAAGTAGTTCTTAGGAGACTATTTGAAATGTGAATTGAACTTTGTCATATCAGTTCTTTCTTATATTGACTTTGTAATTGATTTTGAAACTGACCATTTGTTTTTTTAAAGGGGGGAGTAAAAATTGAGAAATGTTAATTTGCAGAAGGTCAGTATCTTTGTAATTCATATCTGGTAAACAAAGGATGCCATAGTTTCATTTGCTATTGGGGGACTTACTATCTTTACAAATACTGGTCAACCAAATGACAAATCTTGCTTCAAACATACCATCTCACAGGTTAATTATAGAATTGTAGGGATATAAACATTTTCTAGTTGACTTTTCCATGTAACATTGGAGTTTAATTTCTAAAAATGCTATTTATAATTTATGAAAATTTTTCTACATAAATCATATTAGGCACTCGAGCAAAAAATGCTAGCAATGCATGTTGTTTATAATAAAGAAGAAAGTTGCCTATCTTTAGATGGAATTTTGCATTAACCATATTCTATCTTTCCCTCAATTTTAGTTATTTTGTTCAACCACAGCTTTAAAAAAAAATGTTCTAACAATGAGGATATATCATAAAGGGCTTGATCATCAGTGGATGATCCAAAATAGTTAATCAAAATAACCCTTTAAAAAGTTACTAGCATACTTTCTGTAATAAATGAAAAGGCATGTTTAAATTAATTTTAACAGTGTTTAACAATCCATTTTATAAGTTAGTCTGATGATCCTTAGTATATTCCGTTGTTTATTTTGCATAATTCTAATGAATATTTTCTAGTGGACCACTCACATTGCATTTTTCTATTATACATCTTTTTCCTTTCCAGTGATATGTTCCCTTCTTCCTACTCAATCTCATTGGTCTCAACTCATAGTTTTAGTCTAGAGAATTTGAGTTAGTGGTAGGGGTAAAGAGAAAGTTAAAGGTCAGTGACAGCTTTTAGGTTAGGAATTACGAGATTTTAACATGAAAATTGCTAATGTAGGTAGACTTAGATACTCCTTAGCAAAATATCAAAACTTTCAGAAAAGTGACTGAAAATCCTATTAGCAATTACTAATCAAAATTGTGTTTGTAAAGCATATGGAAATTCTCTGTGTAGCTGTAGATCATATATTTTCTGAATTAAGTTTGCTTTGCTCTTTGTATTGAAATCTGTTACTGGAAAACCTCATGGGGTGGTGAATGGGGCTGGGGGGTTCCAACACTGGCTTCTTCCCATAATTTGTCTCCATGGCCTGTGTGGTGTGCTTTAAATCAAGCAATTTGTCAAATCTGGTGCCAAGATTCAAAGCTTTGTCCATTTCTGAAGTCTTTTGTGCAATGGTTGAAAGTACTAGCCACTTTCATTGTATTTTTCATTCTTTATTTAAATGGTATCAAATTGCAAGTCTAGTGTGTCTGACTTGTTCTCATGAATGAAACGACTTTTTGAAATTTTGTGTTGATGTAAACTCTAAAGTGTTATTAATTGTATTTTACAAAGTGTTAAAGATAGCACAATTCAACTTTGATTTAAGAACCTAATCAGTTACAGAAATTTCTTACGTTTGCTGTCATATAACATCAAAAGTGGTTTTGATATTTCTGTTGGTGCCCTAGCATCAAATGTACAACTTTACTCTTTTATCTTTTTTTTCCTATTCTTTTAGGGTGAAGGGGGTGGTCTCAAATTGAATGTGAGTCACTTTTAAATTCATACTCCCCCAAATCATCAGGAAATTTTTGCTCAATAATAGGATTTTAATTGAAGATATAACTAAATTATAATTCCTTAGGATATTTAGCTAATTGAAAAACTAGTTCCTTTTAATTAAAAAAAAATATATGGAATGTTACACTAGTAATGACAGGTTTAAAGCATACCCAGTGAGATACTTTATATTTAAACATATATAATTTATTTGTGGCATGTGATATTTCCATTTTAAATCCATTAGCATAAAATTAAAAGTTAACACAACAGGAAAGTGTGATGTTCTGTTCTGTTGCAAAAGTGGATTTGAATAAAAAACAAACATGGATATCTTTGTCCCTGAAGATTATTTCGAAGAAAAAAAGCAGGTACCAGTCTTTATGTACTTTATGTACTGTACTGTATTAAAAATGACCACAAGACATGGGAACTGCTTCCTAGTAACTCTCCCTAGTACTTCTCCCCTTCCTAAGATTCTTCATTAATGCAACATTGTATCTTTAGTATTCTCTATAAGCCAGCAGTTTTTTCTTTTGCCTTGAACATAAACTGTTAAATTATATTGAGGATTTTATTTGGAAGGTTAAATCACCTTGAAAGCTAACTGACATGAATCAAGTACCTTATGATTAAGTAATTGTTTCCTTTTACCCAAGGGAAAAAGCTGGTCAGCCTCATTCCATTTGTCAGTTGTTTTTTTTCCTAATTGGAATTAGGGACATAAGAATAGCCATACTAGGTCAGACTAGTATGGATCTGCTTATCCCAGTATTCTGTTGCTACCAGTAACTACAGAAAGACAAAAATGTTTTCCCTATTGGGAAAACTTAACTTAAAAATTAGCTGTATCCTAGTTTTTTGTAATAGACATTTATGGTTGGCATTCACTTATAATGAGTCCAGATCCTTTTTAATGCATTAAAATTTAGCGTGAATATTATTTTAGATAGGTGCATTTGTCCATGACTGATAAGCTACCCTTGTTAGTAAGGATTACTTTTTTATAAATCTTTGTATACTTCTCAATGGTTGGCTTAGAGCCTGGAATGTAGTAGATATTCATGTTTGTTAAATGGATTAGTGGTTTGTTGTCTTTGTCTTAAACTTGCCTCTCTCCCATTTCAAAGATATCTTTTTGTACTATCATCTTAGTGTTGCTGGATTTAATGTACAAATCTGTGCTCACTTTATCCAGTCATTTTAAGATTCTCTAGCTTTCCATCTCATCCCTTAAAAGGATAACCTTTTAATTGTATACATTGAAGAACTCCTATTTTAGTCTCTCCATACAACAGTCCTACTTTTCCGTCCAACTCCCACTCCCCACCCCAAATCCTCTGTTTATTTTAGTTGTCTTTCCTTGGATCTTCCTTGGCCTGTCTAATTACCACAACTCAAGAAATACATAATGGAATGAGAGTACTACATACAGTAGGCCTGGTGTGGATACACTAGTTTTACAAAGGTAGGATAATGTTGTGTTTTAATTTTTTTTCCTGTATTTTCAACTTTTAAAAATGCCTGATCTTTTTGTCAGCTTTCAATAGACAATTTACAAAAATTCTCTAGGTCCCTTTCCTGGATGTTTGCTGAAAAGCCAGTATTTTTATACTACTTATTTTGATCTCTTTCACTTAATTTTCTGTAGTGTATTCCATTTATTTGGTGCTTTGGTAGAAGAGTTTGTTATCTGAAAATTTGGGAACTTCACTGTACACTCATTACTAAAATTATTTGGAACTAAATAACTTTTATAGTTTCTCTTTTATCTCAATATTCTTTTAACCACCTTAGATACTAGTAAACTTTTCAGGCCTGATTTCTTTTTGCCTGGAACAACAGTAAAAACAAAAATTGGGAGATTTCCCTCAGTTGTTTTTGTTTTTGTTTAATCTGTCTTTTAGTGCAAAGTCTATTAGCTAACCAGTAATGGAAATTGTATTCCAGACTCACCTGTCTACATCCCCTGGGCACTATTAGCAGCCTTTCTCATGAACAGGGGTCACATTTGTAATCTGCCACTTCTGATCTTGTTAATTAAGGGTTTGGGAATATCCTTTCTGATATATTTGATGCTTTTAAGTAATTTTGTTTTGTAAGAGAAACTATGCACCTAAAAATAAAGTGGTAATTTTTAGCTTAATATCTAACAGTATTTTGTTGTGGTTTCAATGCTTTATGCTGAGAACATATCAGATTTTAAACATTAAATTTGTATTTTCTTCCCTGAATAGATAATATTATCTGTTTGAACTTGGTGTTGCTTTAGATTTCTAAAAAGATTTATTTTTTTGTTATTTTACTCAGACATTATTAATATAACATTAAACAGATTATTGAACCATAGAATGTTAGTGCTAAGAAGAAACTAAGGAATCATGTAGACCAGTGGTGTCAAACTCACATAGAAATAGCACAATCACAACTTAATGTAATGTTGTATTTTTATTTTATTAAGTATTTCTCAATTACAGTTTAATCTTGTGCTAAGGAGGTCTGAGGGCTGAGTTTGACACTTCTGATCTAGCCCATCTTTTTTTTTTTTTTTTTTTTTTTTTTAAATTACAGATGAGGAAACTGAAGGCAAAAGAGTGGTCACAAGTGAATTAGTTGTCCACTTGGAACTAGAAACCAGGTCTTCTGACCTGCTCAAGTATTAATTAATGTTGTTCTGTTGAGTCATTTTGACTTATTTAATTAGTTCCTAGGTCACTGATAAAAAGGCAAAATAAGGCAATTTCATCTTTAATGGAAGTATTCAGAGATTTTGAGTTAGAAGGGACTCTAGAGGTTAGCGTTTTATCTAATCCCCTCTTTGCACAGGTGAGGAACCAGACACAAAGAGGGGATGATTTGCCCAAAGTCCCAGCTAATTAAAACAGTAGAGCTGGGATTCAGATACAGATTCTCAGATTCTAAGTGCAACATTCTTTTTCACTGTACTAAACTACCTTTAGTTTTGTTTCAAGATATCTTTTAAACTTCTTTCCTGCAACAGCAAATATCTTTTAAAATAATTTAAGGTGTAGCTACAATTTAATAAAACATTAAATGTCTACTTTCCGCAAGACATTGTGCTAAGTAGATTTAATTTTGAGGTCTTTTTGCTTGCCTTCCAAATTTATTGTCAATTTAAATCAGCCTTTGCAAATTTACAGTTGAATAAGATTTAGTAGTCAGAATTCTTAATAGTGCTCTAGAAATTGGAGGTCACGAGCTTGATTATTAACTCCCAAGATTCTTAGTAGGTATCTGACCTTGATAAAGCTAAGAACTTTTAAGTATCTTTCCTTTATATCGATTTACATGAAGGATTTTTTTTTCTGGGTGAGATTTATTGCAAAAATGTCAAAACAAGGAAAAGTAGGACTGTATATTTTTTTACTTTTCATAAATAGATATATTTAATTCCAAAATAACAAGCTGACATCAGGGATGTGCCCTACTTGTGAAAAAAGTCTTTTGCTAATTTATACTTATGCAGTATATGATATTTTTATAGCATTCATTATAGAAATATAACTAGGATTTATAAAGTGTTTTGTGCCTATAGCAACCCTATGCAATCTAAAACCTATCTGTGAATAAGGTTTTAAAAGCAAGTTTATTAAAATATAGGACAGAAGAACTACAGTGGCTAAAAGCTAAACTAGTAACCAGTAGAATTGCATATTAGCAGGGAGAAGAACATTTTGTTTTAAAGTAAGATTCACAGACATTTAGCATACTTTAATCATAAAGACTAAAAACTTTGAGGACCTTATCACTGTATCAGACATGGTCTTGCATATAACAAAATGCTTAGTCTATTGGGAGATAGGAAAATGAGTAAAATTACTAGAAGTTACACAGTAAAATTTGTTTTGTTTTTCAAAGCTTTTACCTTGAAATACATTTAATTAAATGATACAATCAATTATTTTAAATTTCTTACATTTGCCATATAAGCAAATTAGTATTGTCATTTTATTCATATCATAAACTAAAATTGTTGTCATCCCCTTTATTCAGTGGATTTAACTCTGACTTGTGACTTTTCAAAATGTATGTAATATATCAACTACGTTGAAATATTTGGTACAATTTTTTGTTCAGAAACTCCATGTTCTTTTGCCATAGCCAATACCTTGACCTCTTCTATTGTTAATTACATACATGGATAAATGCACCCAAACAGATTCATAATGTTTAGGAAATAATATACATTTAACTTGAAAGACTACTGTAAATTTTATATTAACTACAATGTCACATTTGGCAAACAACCTATCCAATTAAATATATGACATGAAAGTCTTTTCCTAGTTGGTTCTACCTAAAATGAAAGGGATAACAGTCTATGGTAACTTCTCTCTTTGCTTAGCATTGTGCTTTAAAAAAAAAAAAAAATCTTATCTCTACCTTTCCTCAATAGTGAATTTGCATTAATTCACATTTATGTAGTGCTTTACATTTCCAGGATCCTTAACTTTTGCAATTGGTAATTTGTTTAGAAAATTGGTGGCATAACATGATCACATAGCTAGTAAATATCTGAGGCAATATTGAAACCCAGGTCTCCTGATTACTCATAAAGAAATCTACTTATTGTACTGTTGTTTATGTGAGCTCATTTTTAGTTATAAATTAACAAGTTTAAAGGTCATTTTGTAGTATTATAACAGTGATGGTGTACATATTGATATGCTCTTCTCTTTGAATAAAAGATTTTTTTTTTTAGCCTTTCCACATTCACCCAGTGTCCATGTGTTTATTTAACTTAAGAATGTAAGCTGTGATTATTGAACAGAATTTTTTTCTTTGCACAGACATTAAATCCTATATGGAGATAAAGTTTTAAACTGGTTTCGGTTGGTTTTTATACCAAACTGAACTGATATTATGGTGAGTTAAATTGAATGGTGTCAGATTTCCATCATAATTTTAATAAATTACTAAAAATAAAATAGATATGTAATTGTTTGGTGTTTTTTCTACCCTAAACATCATAATTCAAAGTCTTAATATTTATGAATTGTATTACATACTAAATAACTATTTAGGAAAAGTCACATAAAACCCATCCATTTTGCCATGAGTAAATAGTAAAGATATGTATAAGTATAGAAAAATAAGGTTTGGTTTTTGTTTTGGGGTTTGGTTTTTTTGGGGGGGTTTTGTTTTGTTTTGTTTTGTTTTTTGTCTACCATGAAAGACGATAATGAAAATATTAGCATCCTAAGAAGTTGGTATTCATCATTTAAAAAAGTGATAGTCCTACTTTAAATGACAGTAATTTTTCTTCGGGTGAAGAATGAGTCCTTGGACTAATTTTAATTTGAGAAATCATAAGAGAATTGAGAAAAGGCTTGTTCCTTTCCATTCTGTAAACAAACAAAAGGAAAGTCAAAACTAAATTGTCATGAACATGAGAAAGCTTGGAAGAAAAAGGCAAAATACTTTTTAGTTTCCTTTTCATTCCTCCCCTAATCTAAAAAGAAAAAAAATTTTCTGGAAAACCTTATATTCCCAATACTCATATTCTTAAACAACTCCCATTCCCTATTTTCTATCTCCATATACTTGCATGATATAATATTTGTACTGTTTTCATTTGGGCTTTGGAACTAACTTGTTTAAACAAATTGGATTAGAGCTGCTGTGAATATGATACATTTCTTGTCCTTCTAATTTGTGTTTACTTTGATCTTTGTTCTAACCAGTCAGTCTTACTGTATATAGGCTACCACTTCTACATCTGTAACTAGTCACTTCCTTTCTGTTACAATTTATTATGAGTTCACAGCATGTGGCATGACCAATACCTTCTGGCTATCTTCTTGAAAAAAGTAGTTGCCATTAAACAGAAGTGAGATTTCTAAATAATCTTTTAAGTCTGGCTTTTTATTTCTTGGTCCCAAATCAAATAATCTTTTCTCATCAGCAACATTAATGGAACCATGAATCAAGATGAATAAGGAAAAGTGGCTTCCAGAAATTATACAATTTTAAAATTTGGTGGGGGCAGAGGGATGATGTTCTTCAAGATCTCTCAAGATAGGGAAAAGTTTAAAAGAATGGGAAAATTGAATGGTGTCAGATTCCATCATAATTTTAATAAATTACTAAAAATAAAATAGATATGTAATTGTTCAGTGTTTTTTCTACCCTAAACATCATAATTCAAAGTCAAAAAAATTAGCCAAAAAAAAAGACTTTCTTACCTCTATAAAAGCTTTTGAGAATGATTCCTGCTTTTATCAAAAGCATCCTCAATGAAAAAGAATAGGGAGTTTCTACACTGGATTACATCTTTAGGGTCCAAAGACTATTTGGAAATATAAAGAATGTTCTACCATTGTATTTGTTATTTAAGCATTCGACTTAGAGCCTTGAAGGCACTTCTCAAATAAGTTCTATGTATTTTAAAATTATAAGACCCTTATAGCAGTTTTCAAACAAAACTTTAATCTATGGCCTACTGAGTACATCAAGGGGGTTATATTCAGTAGGGAAATTTGCACTCAAGAGGTGCTTACCAATATCACAGAAGGTATTTTTAAAAAGTTCAAACTAAAAAAAATTTTCATTCATGGTAAGATTCTTCTTGGAGATGGTAAGATAGTATCGTATTAATTACATTAAACTCTAGAATGCTACAAAACTCTTAATGTAATCCATGCTAAAAAAAAAAGTGAAAATTACATATTGCTTTATGAGCAGCTATTTTAGTAGATTTGTCAACTTACTCTTTAATTGATGCAGGTAGATAATAAGTTGAAGCAAAATTGGGAGGGAAAAGAGAAAGTTAATATCTGACATTTCCACAGTGTTTTTTAAGATTTGCAAAATGCTTCACCTTTTTATTTTGATCTTCACAACCACTTTGTGAAATAGGTAGTACAGGCTTTCTCCTCATTTTGCTAAAAAGGAAATTTGAGTTCAAAAAAAGAGGTTTATATAATTTGCACATAGGGCAGCAAGGTGGTAGTTAATAGAGCCCTGGACCTACAGTTAGGATTACCTAAGTTCTGATTTAATTTCAGAACTTACTCCCATGTTTAAAAACTGAATGATTCAGGAAAAAATACAAATTCTTCCTGATATTTAAGGTTCTGCATACCATAACAAGGGGCAGCAAGGTAGTTGTAACTTCACGTGTTTTACTGATTGCCTGATCTTGTACAAGTCGCTTGACCTTTTTTGCCTCAGTTTCCTTATCTGTAAAATGATTTGGAGAAGGAAAGGCAAGCTACTCCAGTCTCTTTGCCAAGAAGATCCGATATGAGATCACAGTGTCAGACACAATGAAAATGATTTAACACCACATTCATATATTTAATTTCAAAGGCAATATTTGGATTTAATTGCTCTTCACCCAAATTCAGCCCTTTTTACTCTATACCATAATGCTCCTGATTAAGTTGGATTGTATTTTAAAAGTAAATGATACTTTCTGTGGCACATCACCAATGTATAGCTCACCATCTTTTTTTATACCAATACTTGGCTGATATTTTCTGTATGCCCACAAATCTTAGAACATCATTATCTCAGAATATATAGAATAGCAAATAGCCCAAAGAATATGGTAGGCAAAAGTATACTGTAATATGTTACCATAAAATCCCAGGTAATATGATTTGGAACAGAGATGTCAAATTCCCTAATGTGGCCCAAACCAGATTAAGATATAATTGGGATGCTTAACAAGATAAATGAAAATACAGTAGTCTAGATAATATTAATTTGTAGTTTTCTAAGTCAAATAGTAGCTTTTTGAGTTTGATACTACTAATTTAGAGCAGTGATTGACCTTAGGTATCCATTCTGGACCCTTTATTCTAAATAGGAAACTCAAGTCCCAAGCAGGGGAAAGGATTTGCTTAAGACAATACAAGTAATTAATAACAGAATTGGAATTTGAATCCACAGTCCTTTGATTCCCAGGTTATCCTTCATGTCTGTAATGCATTCACTCTGGCTCTTGGTAGAATATCTGGCCTTCAAAGCTGAGCTCAAATGCTATAAGGTTATTTCTTAACCACATCCCCCAATTGTTATTGCCTTCTTCCTCCAATTAATTTATATTTACTTTATATCTATTTATGTGAGGGTATTGTTTCTGCTTATAAGTGATCTATGGGAAGGGAATGTTTCAGGGGTTTTTTGTTTTCTTTCCTTTTTTTGCAATCCCCAGACATTGTGTAGTGCCTCCACCATGATGGGCATTTAATAAATGCTTTCTTGATTAAAGGACATTATTAAGCATGTATATGTAGTATATATAGTAAGGTAATAGTAGTCAGAATCCCTCAAGTCAAGATCCTTCATGGAACAAATACAAATAAGGATTTTATTGAAAGGTATAGAGAAGTTGAAATTTTCATTCGTAGAGAATATATTCACACTGGTGATATTATGAATACTTCCCAAGATAGATGTCCTCTAATATAGTTAGGCATTATTAATATATAACTGTTTTGCTTTTTCAGACTACCACAATAGCAGCGAGCATTTTCTAACACCCTCTTGAAACAGCTTGACCTATATTTTGTATTTACTGCTCATTGGAATTTAAGCTGAGCCAGTTATAGTATAGTAGAAAAGGTGCTGTGCTTAGAGGGTTATGGTCTAATGAGCATGCTGTTTAACCTGTATGACCCTGAGTAAGCCCCTTAACTTTTGGGGGCCTATGTCCTCATCAATAAAAGGGAATTTATATGTGATCTTGTGACACTTTTTTTTTAATGTCATTAGTGCCCCAGCATGTAACATAATACTTAGTACTTAGGCATATAGAATCATAGATACAAATCTGTAGAGACGTTTCCTGGTCCAACCTTCTCATTTATACAAATAAAGAAATTGAGACATAGAGCTTAAGTGACTTGTTCAAGGTTACACTGATTTTTGATGGCAAAGCCAGGATTTGACCCAAATTCATGAAAGTTAAGTTTTATTTATGTTTTAGCATGTCTTTTAGTATATGAATCATTGCCAAGTTATTACTTTGAAATTAAGGTAGTTAGCCATTTCAATTAGTGATAAAATGTCATGTTATAGGTAGCCAAACTTTCTATGCCTTGGCTGAAAAGCCCATGTTAATTATTAGCTAATAAGGATCTACTAAAGTTTGAACAAGAAGTTTTTGTAATAGATTCATGCCCATGCATTTAATAAAGTTTTGAATGAAGGTGTCTTTTATAATTTAGTTGTGGTACCTTTTTTTTTTTGAAATGGCTCTCTCCTCTCCCTACCTCCTTGGTACCATAGAGTTATAGTTAGTTAAAATCAATTGGCACAGAAATTGTTTTGACTTCAGAACCAACATTCTAATACAAGTATTCACCATCTTCTGAAAAGAATCTGTTTTATCATCTATTCTTAAGGAACAATATTGGTCATTACAATTACTCAAAGTTTGATTACAAGATAATCATTTTGCATTTTGATTGTTTTCCTGGTTCTACTTGTTTCACTTTGCATTAGTTGTATACTTCTCAAGTTTCTTTGAATTTCTTTATGTGTATTTTTTCTTCTTTTGGGGAAGAAGGTACAGTCAGGGTAGGGTTAAGTAATTTGCCCAGGGTCACACAGCTAAAAAGTGTCTGAGGCGGATTTGAATTTGTGTCCTAATGACTCCAAGGCCTGCCCTTTATATACACTATGCCATCTAGCTCTCCCTCATTATTTCTTAGTTGTTGTTCCATTATTTTCTTTAGCAGGGTTTTTTCTTTTTTCTTTTTCTTTTTTTTTAATTCTTTACCCATTTGATGGACATAGCCACATTGTTTCTGGTTTATGCTACCACAAAATGTGCTGCTGTAAATATTTTGGCATTTATGGAATTTGTCTTTGACTTTTTTGGGAAATATGCTCACTGTGGGATCTAACTAGTGATTCCTTCCTCATACTTCCAAGTTATGTTCCAGAAAAGTTGGACCAATTTACAACTCCATTTACTCCGTTAACAGTGTTGTTAGTATGCTGTAATACTGGAACTTTTCTTTAATAAAAACATTTCTGGTGGCTTGGAAAGATAAAGCATCCAAGTTTGGTCAAGTTAGAATATTAATGCCAACTGTCTTAATTACTGTATCTGAATTAAGTAAATGACTTCATTTAGAAAAGTCATTTTTCTTCCCCATCCCCAAAAAAACCTTGTGATCTTTTGATACATGGCAGATGAGGAATTTTTTTTTATTCAACTGTTATGTCCATAAAGTTAAAGGGAAAAACAAGTCTTTACTCTTTTATACCTTTGAATGTGAATTTTTCTATTAATGATTCGGCAGAAAGATTGTTGAGTACCTTGTAGTTTGTTTTTAAATTTTCTTATAGTTTGTTTTAAAACAAACCTTTGTTTTTAAATTTCACAAAGTGAAAGAGTTATCTTTTTCCAAATCCTTTTAGAGGTTAACTAAATATATAAGCAGTAATCATTTTAGTATAAGGAATATTTTCCATTGGGATCATTTCAACCCAAATAAAGAGTTTATTTTTATCTGTATAATGTAGTTTGACTCCTAGTAATTATGGCCTAGTTTTTAATTATGCTTAAAAAAATCAGTGCTTAAGATTTATTAGTGTAATGTTCCCCCATTTATATTGGAAAATCAGTGTAGAGCATGTATCATATATAATGAATCACCTTTCCAAAGCACTTATTCTTACATAGGCAAGCTCTGTTTTTATGATTTTACCAGAGGTACAGTGTAAATGAGGAGTTTTAAGTAGATTGATTGGTTTTAGTAGAAGAGTATTTTCACTTATTATTCCCCTTTTGAATTGCTTTCCTAACCTGATATTTCTTTCAGTCCAGCAACCCAATTCTGAGACACTGCTAGGGTTGGTACTATTGAACTATAGTTTAATGATTTCCACCCTCCCTGCAGATTACTGCTAGAATCATCTTTAGGCATATATAAAGAACTTCGGAGAAGAACACATCAGTAGCCCTTCTGGCTCTAAAATAAAAGGTTTTTATTGTATCTGGGAGAGGACCTGAAGTTGAAACATTAAAAATCACTTAACGTGTTACTCCTTTAAACCAGATCAACAAAATGCTATTACTGTGGAATTAAAATCGGCATTATTGCATATTGTTAACTTCATTCTCTCCCCTTCCCTTTTTCTGTGAATTACTGAAGCTTCAACTTAGTAATAAAAATTATAAAATGTCAGCTAATAAATAGGACATTTATAACCAAAAAAAGGAGCAAGCTAGGAAGAGACAAAAAAAGGAGAAAGGGACATGGGATAGAAATAGGAATGGAAACAAATATGGAAACATGACAAAGTGTGGTAGAAATGGCTAGACAAAAGCACTGAAAAATACATTTAAATTAGGATGTGGAAAAATAAGACTGTTGAACTTTTTTTTTTTTTTTAAAATTTCTTTAACAGTTGAAAAGAGGGTAAGAGCAAGATGTGCTTATTTTGCCTTTAGATAGCAGGGCTCAGTAAAGTCTACCAGCAGTAAACTTTACAACATCTGAAAGAATTACCTAGCCAATATTAGTAACATTCAGTCATTCAGATTAGAGTTACATTAACCTAAAAAATGTAGGTGCAGATAGTGACATAGGTATACATACATTGGCATCTTTTCCTTATCTTTTGATATGAAGGCATTATTGAGAGTGGCAGTTGTTCTTGTGGAGGTGTGAACTCATTTCTACACAAATAATTCCTGGATCTGTACATACAATTCTGATCTCTTGAGCTTCACTCTTGAATATCACTGCAATTCAAATTCAGCATGATCAAAACAAAATTATTTTTCCTTAGAAATCCTCCATTCTTCCCTGAAACACTGAATCATCTCAATTAAGTGTTCACTCCTTCTAAGATTAAGTTGCAATACATTATCCCAAATGTTTTAGTGCAGTTTTAAGCTTCAATAACTTTAATGGCTTAAAACTGCACCAAAGCTTTGGAATGCATTGTGTAGTAGACATTGAAATTTTTATGGAATTAAATTGAAAATTAAATACCACGGGACACGACTCTCTTCAACAATGAAATGCTTCAAACCAATTTCAGTTGTTCAGTGAAGAAAGCCATATACACCCAGAGAGAGGGATATGAAATGTGGACCACAACATAACATTTTCATGCTCTCTATTGATGTTTGCTTGCATTGTATTTCCTTTATCGGATTATTATTTCTTGTAGATACGATTTCTCCTGCACCAAAAAAAATGATGTGTGGCAATAACTATACATATATTCGATTGCTTAAGTATTCTAACATAATTATCATGTAGTGGATATCCTGCCATCTAGGGGAGGGGTGGGGAGTAGGGGGGAAAAATTTGTAACAGAAAGCTTTGTAAGGGTTAATGTTTAAGAATTACCCATACATATGTTTTGCAAATAAAAAGTATTAATAAATAAAGAAAATTAAATACCACGTTATTAAAGATGAATCACAGGATTTATGAAGACAACTTTTGGAAAGGTTGGATCAAAATTGAGAATACTGATTGTCATCTTTGACAAAGAAGAAATAATCAGAACTCAGCAACTACTGTTAGAGTGAAATAAAAAATTAATGATAGGAAGTGGGAGAACTACTAGCTGTATAACTCTTAAGAGCTGAAAGGAATTTAGGTAATTGGAACTCTTTTAAAATAGGGAGTTAAGAGGCAATGGATTCTCCCTAAATTAAACCGAAGTTTATATGACATTAGTATGAATTTAGTTGTGGAAATTCTTCAGTGCAGATTTCACTAGATGGCCCCTGAGGGCCAGAGATATTAAGTGACTTGCCCAGCGTCGCTGAGCTGGTTAGTCATACTTCTCCTCAAATCCAGGAGTCTACTGCTGCTTCTAGATTATCTTTGAGTCATTTTTCTCTGTTTAGGATATCCTAATGAAACTATATAAGTAATCTGAAGTGCCCTCAGCTTCCTGAAGAACTAGAGAAATTTGAAAAACCTGAAAATTTGAGTGAAAAGTTAATAGCAAATGAGATTTTCTTTTTCTCACTATGAATTATGACATTGAAAATTGTAGTTTGCTTTAATAACTACTTTGGAACCTGTTTATGATTGACAGTAAGTCCTGTACAGAGGTGTTTTATAAAAATGAAGCCATTTTGAAAGTACAGAATTTAAATTGCACTTTAAGTGAATAATTGAAAGGGGAGTCACATAACCTAGTTTAGGGGAATACAAACATGAGATAGAAGGAGACCAGAGATACAGCTGCTGTCCAAATGAGTTTTTGGAGTCAGTTGGGTAGTGCTTTTTTCAATCTCTTGAATTGCCTGAGAAAAAGGGGAAGAATGTGAATGAGATCTTGTCCCAGAAGGTGGAAGGAACAACATGACATAGGAAGCAAATACAATGTGGTATGCTAATATTTAACATGATACCACATCTCTGGCCATCAAAATAGGTCTCTTTGGGTGTATCTTTAAAGTATTTAGTTATATTTCTTAACAGTTGATAGAAAAAGACTAAGAATAATAGTGAAACTCACCATTCAAAACTGTCAGACCAGATTAAGATAGTGTCTTCTACCTCTGACCTTAGCATCAAATTCCCTGCAAGTAATATCCTAAAAGAAAGGAGTAGAGAAAATATTAAACACATTGAAAATATCTGCATGTAACAAATTAGGCTTTTTTTTCTGGTTAAAGATAAGGAAGGGGATACTCATGATGTCACTGGTGACATCAATAAGGTGTTGTAGAATGCCTAGCTAGCTTAGAGCCACAAAAAGATAATTATAACAAATTAACAAAAATTGTTAATAGGATAAATGCCCTAATAATGAAATGGACAAAGAAAAATCTACAATTTGCTCTCTGGTCATATAAGAAGCCGTTTTTTAAAGTCACATTCAAAATTAAAATTAAAAAGGTCTGAAAAGAAAATTCTACCATGTCTCAGGTATTTAATAAAAAAGTTGAAGCGATATCATTTCACACAAGAAAGCACTACTGTAGAGAGTAGACTGAATCCAGGTCTCTAAGGAAGGTTTTCTGTCCATTATATGCCATGCTACCTCTTGCTAATAATTAATATAAAAATCTTAGCAGCTACTTTAGTAATCTATTCAAATAAGCATCTGCCAATCAAGATGGGTCTTAACCAAATATTCAATGGTGAATTAACATTAGGAAAATAACTGGTTAATCATAACCCAAAAAAAGCATTATTTGATCAGTAGTGAAAGAATTTACTATTCATTTGAGTTTTGTTCGGTTTTGTTTTTAATTTCAAAAACATAGGTATTGAAGGACTGTTATACAAACAAGAACAAAGACAAAGTTAGGGTGACTTCCACCATTTTTTAAAAATAATTACATGTATCATTTTAGAAATTTTAGCTATAGCAAGAGGCAGAAAAGAGCATTAAAGGCATATTATAAAGAGCAGCCAAAAAAAAATTTATCTCCATTTGCAGATGATGATTTGCTTTGTAAAATAAACAGGATGGTTAGTAGTTTCAATAAAATAATTTACAAAATTAACTTCAAAATATTGAGCATTTCTGCATAGGCTCTTAACAAAAATAAAGAAAAAACAATAGTTTTTATTTAAAATAATTACATTGACTGTGCCAAGGCTAGAAACAAACAAAAAAGATGACAGGCTGTAAGATAAAAGCAAATGTGGGAAATTCTGGACCAATGGAGAGTAAGTTATGCAAATCAAAGAGTCATTATGACTACCAAAAAAAATTTTTCTACCGAAAGGCATCCTAATCTTAATTACAGTAACTAGGAAATAGATGATGAGACATACTTCTTTCCTCTTTCAGAATGTTGTACATCTTGTTAGATGTGGTCTCTCAGTATTACTTCATTTTTCTATCATAAATGATGGTAGAAGAAAAGATATTTTGGGAAATAATGGTATAAAAATATAAAGCATCAGTAAAGCTTTTTCACAAAATGCAATAGGATATAATATTAGATCTGACAAGGATTTCTGGAGATTTTATGTTTCAGCCTTTTCATTTTAGAAATGAACAAACTGAAGCTTGAAAAATTGAGTAACGTGCTAAAATGAAGACAAAAAATGTAAGACTTTGTCACGATTCTTTTTCTTTTACTTTTGAGAAGAGAGACTGTCTCATTACCTTGGTGCATATTCCTTAACCCAGAGGTGTCAAACTTGTATCAAACTAAAGTGTAATTGAGACATGTAGAACAAAATAAAAATACAATAGAAAATAATTTTTGTTAAATAAAAATAAATTTTGTTAAAGCCAATACATGACCCATAAAAATGTATTATGTAAAATTTAGTAGCCCCCAGTTTTTGAGTTTCACACCATTGGCCTTTAACCCTTAATGCAGCCTTCTTAAATTAATTTACTTATTTTTAGTGAACTGTATAGGACTATGCTGAATTTTCTTCTAAGCTGGGGTCACTTAAAATTTAGTTCATCAGTAAACTGCTCTTTAAGGATTAATTTGGCCCAAATATAACGAGAGGGCTCATCATTAAGATGGCCATTAGATAATGTCGTCTTTAACTATATTAGTGGTTTTTTTAAAAATTTTTATTAAAAGCTTTTTATTTATAGAACATGAGTGATTTTTCTACATTGGCCTTTGCAAAACTTTGTTGTTGTTGTTGTTGTTGTTGTTGTTGTTGTTGTTGTTGTTGTT
>JAJPUD010014159.1:30207-41541 GCA_023553655.1 Myrmecobius fasciatus
TTGTTGTTGTTGTTGTTGTTGTTGTTGTTGTTGTTGTTGTTGTTGTTGTTGTTGTTGTTCCAAGCTTTTCCCTCCTCCCCCCATCCCCTACCCTCCTCCCCTAGATGACAGGTAATCTAATACATGCTAAATATGTTAAATTGTATGACAAATCCAAGTGTTACTATGGTTTTCTTTATACTTAAAACGGTTCTTCCTTCCTGTTTTTGTTTAAGCCAAAAGCTGTATAATCTGGTAGAAACTTGTGGTTGTCAATTCATTGTTGCTTCAAAAGCAATTATAGGAAATGTGCTAGGAAACAAAGTCATGCTTTCTTGCCCCTGCTGAAAATAAAATCCAATGTCTCATATTCCTGGGATCATTAAAATGTTTAAAGGTATGAGCTAGGTTAGCTAAGTGTTAAAAATTAACAGTAATTTTCTTTTTGGTTTTTGATTGTGTGGTTGAGTAATGATGCACTATGCCTAATTTCTGAATGTGGATCAGGTTTATGCTTTGTCTATATATTTTGTAAAGGATGTAGCCAGTGTGTTTGCATTTGCTTCTCAGAAATTTCTTGGCTAAATAAAGGATTAAACATAATTTGACAAATTATTTCATTATCTTTTTTGCAAAAAAAGTGTTATGTGTATATATAGACTGTTTTATATGTATATAAAACAAACTATATATTTAAGTTTTGATGCCTTTTTCTTTTACAGTGGAATAGAAATTATTTCTGGGACATGTTAATGAGCATAACAAAATTAGTACTATTCAAGACTTTCCCATATAGCTAACCTCGCCCATCTGCAGGAAAATTATCTTTTTTTATTTCCTTTGCCCTTGCTTTGTTCCTTGACTTGAAGAAGCTATCTATTTTTTTTTTTTTTTGTCCTGTGGTGAAATACTTAAAAGAATTAATAGGCATTTCCTCTGTTCCCCAAAGATACTAGATGTTACAAATAAGGAGTTTGCTTAAATTGAAAGAAAACTAACAAAACTAAAATTAAGTTGATCTTTTCTGCAGATAATAGCACCTACTGCATTATTCTTGGCTGCAAAAGTTGAAGAACAGCCAAGAAAACTTGAACATGTCATCAAAGTAGCACATGCCTGTCTTCATCAAGAGCTACTGTTGGACACAAAGAGTGAAGTATGTGATGGAATTGATAAAAATTGAAATTATTTCTTTCAACAGTTGACACTAATTGACCTACATTTTTGTCAGCATTCTTGACTTATTAGATCCTCTATTTTAAGTCTCCAAACCGAACTTCAACTCACAGAATCATAAATCAGTTATTGATGTATCTTTAAGAGTTGTTCAATTTATTTACATAGTTGTTTTTTGTTTTGTTTTGTTTTACTAAGTACTATCACATAAGAATTCTAAATCATATTAAGCCAAATAAAAACTGTTATTTCCCCTCCATTTTCATGCTATAAAATCTAAGCACTAAATAATTAGTTTTATATTTGATGTCCAACTAAGAAAATTAGGCATGAAAAAAGAAGGCTAGGAGTGGTATATCACATCAGGTAGTGGAGTTTCCAGTTTTAAAATTTGAACTAGTTGTCTGTCCTCAGTGGTGAAGTGAAAGAAGGATAGGGAGAGGAAGTGAGAATCATTTTAGCTGTATCATAACACTTAAAAGTAACTATTAAAAGCTCTGTGATCTGGGTGTTTTCTGACTCTTAAAATGGGGTAATGGTGGGGAATAATTTTTATATTTTATATTTTTTTAATTGTATTTTTCAAAAGCTTTGATTTTAGTGGGCATGAGCTGTAGTCACATCAAAATACATTATTTGTGACTATTTTATGTTGATAATTTTAAAGTAAATCTGAGCATTAAGTTTATATAGCTTCTTTTCCCACCTTCCCTTTAAAGGAGTTGATTCATTAACTTCATTTATCAAAATGAAAGTCGTAAAACTGAATTTAAAATCTTTGTTAAAAACAACTCACTTGTGGGTGTTTAAAATCATTTTTCTGATTTGTATTTATTTCTTAAATTAATTGTTCAATGGGAAATCCAAAATCTTCTTATCCACTAGCTTATATTTAACTGATTTTGTTTCAGGAATGGGAAGATATTAAATATTCAATATCTTAAATAAAAAAGAAATACATATTCTATTTAAATTTAATATTAATGTGTTCATCCATGTTCTTGTCAACACTAGAGATAATTCAAAAACTGAACAGATTTCTTTGGGATTTTATATTAATTTAGGCATTCTTTTGTGTAACCCATAATTCTAATAAAAGAAGATTAAGTAATCTGTTCTTTATTAAGTAATTGTCATTTATCCATGACAGGCATACCTTCAGCAGACCCAAGAACTGGTTATACTTGAAACTATAATGCTACAAACTCTGGGTATGTAGTAGGTATCATTTAAAATTTATTTCTGATCTATTCATTCTCTTAAACCCCTAAAAATGAACAAATTGAATATATATTTGGCATAACATGTTGAAAACTTCTTTAAGCAGTAGCTTTAAGGCTTTTTCCATATCACAAAAATGCATATTATTTTTTAAATTAAGCTTTGAGCTTATTTATAGAAACATTTTTAACATTCTTTGGAAGTTCGTGTAATGGCAACAAATCTTCAGATTAAACATACGGGGGTGGAAGGTAATCTTTCAGATTATCAAAACACACATAGAAATGGTTTGACTTGATTTGTTTGTATTATGGTAGCCCATACCAGTGGGCCTGCTCTCATGCTTTTTGATGTCATGGAGACTTGATTTCTGAAAAGCTTTTCCATCAGTCCTGACCAGAATGCAAAAGCATAAAGTATGAAAAGAAGCAGATTAATTTATGGGTTATAACTCTGTATTTGGGGTCAGGTAGACCTGGATCCAAAGCTGAACTGAAACATTATCTTTGTGACCTTGAGGAAGTCACTTAATCTCTTTCGCCTCAGTTTCTTTGTCTGTTAAATAACAGGTTGAACAACATGACCTCTAATTTCTCTTCCATACCTTGTCAGTTTAATGATGTATTATGTCTGTCACCTGAGGATAACCCCAGTTAAATTAAGAGATCTCATTACCAAGTTAACCTGAATGTGATGAGTTTTCTGGCTGTAAAAGCTCTGATGATTGCAATCTGTATTGTTGGAGGGAAGCATTCAAACTTAAGAAATAATTCTTGAAATACTCAAATTATTTCTTAGATCATTTATATTATATAGCAAGCTCAGAAATAATGAAAAATTACAGAAGTGGAAAAAGAAGTTATCATTGTTTTGACATTTATATTGTTTAGTTCAGAAATGGCTAAATATTTGAACATTACAGCCTTCGTGAATTGGAAATGAGATATACCTACAGTTAAAAAAAGATCACTTAATTACTAATTATTGAGAAGGAAAAGTGATTTAATTATTACCATTTTTTTCACATTCCATCTTTCCTGAAAAAGAGATTTCTTTAGCAGAGGAATGGATAATATTTGAAGTGGAGAACAGAACAGAAATAAATTACTTAAATGAGTATCTTTATTTAATCAGAAATAATATGATGCTTTCAGGTTTGTAAAATGCTATGCCTATTTTCTTATTTGATCTTATAACAATTTGTGAGGTATGGGTGAGAAAACTTAGATTAAATTTGGGTCAAACAGCTAATCAGTGTATGAAGCAGGACTTCAATTATTCCTGATTTCAAACTAAGTGCTTTTCTTTTAATACCTAGAAAAAACATAGAATCTAGAGGAAGTCTTTTATGAATGTATTTTAAATTATATCCTCTCTGATTCTGCAGTATGACTCAAGAGGTAATAATGATAAAATTTTTGCAACCTAATAGCCTTGTTTACCTGGCATTGAAATTTTGATTGTTTAAAAATTAAACCAAAACATTTGCTTGCCTGAATAGTTTGATTTGATATTTAAGAAAAGACTACTCTTCATGAAAGGTTTAAGTGCTATATTAAAAATTAATTTGAACAGTATCAAGCTGGTGGTGTAGTCATTCCCATTACAGTTTTCTGGATTAAAACTTGAGTTTGAAAGTCATTTTTTTAGACACATCTTTGTGAATGATATCTGTGCCTTCTAATGAAAAACTCAGGATGGGAAGGTAGGTGGTGCAGTGGATAGAATACCAGCCCTGAAGTCAGGAAGACCTGAGTTCAATTCTGGCCTCAGACACTTAACATTTCTTAGTTGTGCGACCCTGGACAAGTCATTTAACCCCAATTGTCTCAGCAAAAAAAAAGCTCAGGATAAATATTGGAAGGCTGTGGGAAAATAGTCACAATGATACACTATTAGTGGACCTGTGAAAGGATGTAACTATGTTAGAAAATAATTTGGCATTACCCAATTTAAAAAAAAAAGTTATTAAGCAGCCATACTGTTTACCCTGCTATAACACTGCAAGGCCTATACCCAAAAGAGCAAAGAAAAGGAAGTCATTTGTATTTATAGCCATTTTTTTCATGGGGGGCGTGGGGTGGAGGAAACTACAGGGATACCTGTCAAAGAATGGTTAAATAAGTTGTGATTATTTGGTTGAGGATCAAAGAGGTAACAAATTACAGTGCTTTACAAACTTAGTGATGTTATTATTAAGTAAAGTGATGGCATGTACTATTATTGTACTATTAGAAATGAAGAAATAGATTATTTCAAAAATATATGAATTTAAAAACTGATGTAGTGAAATTCCCTGAACAGTTTATACTATAACATCAGTATCATTAAAATGAACAATTTTGAACTTTAATAAACTGATGAAAAATAAAAATAAAGAATTAGGATAAAATGCATACAATAATAGCACTGTAAGAATTTATAGCCGTAAACCTGTAAGAATTATGAGCATTGACTATTTATGATTCCACAGGATTGATGATAAAACCTGCTATCAATAGCAAGTGATGGATTTAGGGTATAGAATGAGAGATGGTTTTGTATGCAGTCATTGATGAAATTTATTTTGCTTGACTATGCATATTTGTTAGGAGAACTTTTTCTCCAGTGATGATTAGAAGGAGGGGAAATAAATAGATTTCTATTAATTAAAAAGAAATAGAAAGCTTAGGAAGTTGCTGAAGGCTTGCATGCACTTATAGAAGAAATGTTGCATGCATTGACTTTTTCACAAGTGATCTATGAAGAAGCTGTAAATATTTGTAACAAAAAAATACAATTATAAAAGGTCATAGAATGAGTTTTAGTAGTTTGTATTTGTTTTTTGTTTTTTAATTTGGTGTAAATTAGTATAGGTAGAACTCAGTGAAAAACTACCAATTTTAGATCTGCAACTTAAGTCTTAAAAGAGCTTCCAGGGGACAATGAAAGGTTAACTGAATTGATTGAAGCAAAGAAAAAGAATTCTGACGTCAAGGAGTTTGTCTTTTATATCAGGAAAACAGCTTATAACTTATGGTCCACCTTCAGAGTTTATGGAAAGGCCAGTTGATTTTTTTAAGTATAATGAGTAGTATATAATATAAATCCTTTTTGGATTTTGAAAAGGCAAGACTTTCTCCTAACCAAAGTTGGAAAGGGGGAAATAGATTTGAGGTATAATAGAAAGTAACTTGTTTTATGTTAAATTATACTGGTTAAGATGGACATCAAAATGGTAGCTAATTTAATAAAATGTTTTCTATTTCAGGTTTTGAGATCACCATTGAACACCCACATACAGATGTGGTGAAATGTACCCAGTTAGTGAGAGGTAAATAACCTCTGAAACCTTCTCATACAATGATACTAAAACTTAATAATTGATTTGTGTGATTTCATTCTCATATGTGAGAATTTTATGAAGACAGGGAAAATATTTTTCCCATCAACTATTAGAAATTTTTGAATATTCATAGAATTAAAGAATGTTAAACTTGTAAGAGAAAGGGACCTTGGAAATTATCTAATTCAGTCCCTTTCATTGTATTATTATCTTATTTCCTTTCTAATATTCTCTTATTAGTCTACTACACTAGTTTTAAGTCTACATAGTGATTTAATGCCTGACCTAGGTTTAATGGAGAATGCATAATTTCACTAGAAAATTTCAGTAGTTTTTTGAGACTTAATGCTTATGCCAGTTCCCTCCCTTCCATAGCCCATTCATTGCGTAAACTCCATAGTTGTAAGCCAGCAGTATGGATAATTAAATGGAATTGTTCTCTGATCAGCCACAATATACCTGATACTGTTAGAAAAATTATTGCCTATCTATATTTTCTAATTCTGTTTGATTCTTATTTGTGTCTTTCTATACATCATCTATGGATTATATAACACTGCAGTTTTTTTTTTTTACTGGAATTTGGAAAGTTTCATAAAAATTAGAGTAAAACTTGGACTTTTTATCTCTTAATTCTAATCTCCCACTATATAACCATATCATCAACATATGCAAAATAGAGTCCTATGTAAATTGTTACCCTTTTAAATATTCAGAAATATTTAAGCTAGAAAAACTAGTTGAAGTACCTGTATTTTTTATATTTGATGATTAGAAATTTCTGCTAAAAATTAGTGTAAATCTAACTTTCATTTGTAAAATAAAAGTACTAGATTAAATGACCTCTTAGTTTCTTCTAGCTCTAACATTCTGCAAATATTTTTGTCCACACAGCATTAAAAGGACAGAGGTCAGGACAAAAACTGTTGGCAGTCAGTAAAAATCATTTGAAACAGGAAGCAACAATGCAGAAATAAAAAATTAGGTATATAGTAACATACAGAAGTGGAAAGTCTCCGTTACTCAGAGTTGCAACATTAAATATAATGGTATTAGAGTATACACAGCATTAGTAATGTTGAATGAAATAATAAACATGAAGCACTAATAAATGCAGGTGTTATTTCTAAGAATGTAACTGCTCATTTGACTATTGTCTACTATCAGTAGCCAAATATCTGTGTAATAATTGTGTAAATACACATACATGTCTAGATATAGATATAGCTATAGATTTGGGGGAAGAAAGAATGCACTTGTTCATTTAATTTATAATAGTCTGGTACAGTGAAACCTTTTCACTTCTGCATATTGCTGTACCTAAATTCTTATTTTCATGTTGCTGCTTCCCTTTTGAAATGACTTTTAGTAATTGCTAACAAGTTTTTGTCCTCATCTTTGTCCTGTTAGCTCTGAGTGGACAAAAATAGTTATAAAATGTTAGAGCTAGAAAGGATCTTAGGTTGTTTCAGTCATTATTTCACAAGTGGAAAAAAATAGATTTGTTGATTTATTAAAGACATAAAATTATCCAGTCAAATGGATAAAAATAAGTAGTGGAACCAAGTCTCTTGGTTCTTGGTCTAGTATTCTTCTTACTGTAACATGTTGTCTCAGTTTTATTTAAAAGATTTTTGTCAAGGGCAGCTAGGTAGCACAGTGGATAGAGTACCAGCCCTGAAGTCAGGAGGACCTGAGTTCAAATCTGTTCTCAATGTGACCCTGGGCAAGTCACTTTACCCGAATTGCCTCAGCAAAAAGCAAAAAAAAAAAAATTGTCATCTTGGAGGGGTTTTTTTCCTCCCTCCCCCCCAAGATTCCTGATTTCATTGGTTTAAGAAAATAAGGAAATTGCCCTCTACTAATTCAAATCATTATCTGCATCTTTTAGTCCTAAAGAATTGCTTCCCATGCTATGACATTAAGTCCTTGCCTAGAATCACATAACCAGGATGACTCACAAGCAGGACTTGAACCCACTCCTTCATGCCAAGCTTTATTCACTCTATTTTGCAGTTCTCAAAATCATGGCTTCTTTCTAATAATAAAACTTTCTCCTGGCCAAAATGGATAGGAAATTTAAAGGTTATTAGAAAAGTTAGGACTTGATTTTCTTTTAAATCTATCACCATCAACACATACACACACGCATTTTCCTAAGTTTGATGCATTACATGGTAAGTTATTGTAATGGGAGTGGATCTATAATTCTGTATAAGGACCCTTTAATGAAACTCATTTTAGTAGTGCAGATCACCTAAGTAGAGACTTAGAAAAAGACCTGGGAGCAACAAAGGATTAAATGACTAGCCCAGGATAACATAACTAGAATATGTCAGAAGCATACTTAAATCCAGATTGTCCTGTTTGTGAAGCCAAATCTTTATTCATTGCTTTTCATTAAGTTCTAATATTTTATATAAATCTCTTTTGTCATTTGATGGTGATATTTTTTTAAACCTATTACTTCTTAAGAGTTTTGGTTGTGAGTCATAATGTTAGTTAAATTGATAGATAGGTGTGGGATTTATACTTTGTATTTTGAAGCCAGGTCATATGGCTTATCTCATTAGGTATTTAATAGTAATTCTTATCCCCAGTTTTAAAAATACTTCTGTGACATGATGTAAGAATCTCCAACCTGAGGTGACCAAAACAAGATCATACTTGCTCTACAGAGTAGTTGTTGGCTGTCTGTCATAGAAAGTCAGTGTAAGTTTCATCAAGGGTAGGAAAAAGGTACATAATGTGATTTCATTTGCGGAGTTTTTGAAATGAAGCATGAATTTAAATAGATTCGAAGTTTTGTTTTTGACACATGGTGGAAAATGAAACTTTTAAGTTGAATTGTACAGAGTATTTTGAACTTCTAGCTTGTATCAACCTTATTAGGAAAACTTGTGTTAGTTTTTATGTCTTCCCCAAAGTATTACTTTTATCATTGGTTACAAATATTCTACATTTCTAAACTTAAGGTAGAAATTTTGCTTAAAAAAAAACTTTAAAACTTTTTATTTTTTTATGTGCTAGTTTAAAATATGTCAAATGAAATAATTAAGCCTGTTTAATAGTTACGAATGAATTCTTTTTAAGTTTGTTTCAGCTTTAATTTGTTATTGCTATTCAAGTTGTAGATTTTTGGCAAACATCATTTTTTTCTAAACTTTAGTATTGATAATTAATTTTAATACAGACTTCCATAAATAAAAATAACTTGTCTTGTATTATGTTTTACATTAGTGGTGGCTGTGTTTTAGTGATAAAGTTATGGCTCTCATCATTAAGTTTTGAGACTCTTCAGGATGAAAATTACACAAATTTGGAATCATAGCTTCTTCTTTCAAAATAGCTATTTTGTGCATTAAGTAATTATGTCCTCCTCAGAAGTTCTGAAACTGTGAATGTTTTTTTAATACAGTCTTGGTGACTTTTATTCACTGCCTCTCTCACTCCCAAAAGAATTCACAAGATACCTGCCACATTGAAATACCTCCTAAGTTCAGCAGTGCTTCAACTTTTTGATCACTCTCAGTGTGGATTAGAAGGACAGATGTTGACATCCTTAACAGTAGCAGTGGTGAGGACATTGGGCTTCAGTAGAGGCATTAACTTAAAATATAAGTTTAAAAAAGGAATGAGAAAAAAAAAACAGCCATGGCAATTTAGGAATTGTTTGAATTTAGTTTAGTTTAATCAAATGCTTCTTTTAAGATTATATTGCCTAGTTATTAAAAAGTATTTTTCTGGGATCACTAGTATTAAAGCCATCCTAATGCTAAAATAGATAGAATTTCTCACCTGTGATCCTGTGAATAATTTATTTCTTATAATAGAAATTTCAGTAATATCTGTATTCTTTTAAAATTATTTTTGGGGATGGCTTAGCTAACAGTCTATTGAAGGGACACAGCAATTCATTGTGCTAAACAGAAACCTTTTTCTTCAGTTTACTTAACAGTGAACAAACTAGGGATTTTTACTGTTAGAAATGCATGTATCAACTTAAATATGGCAGAAGATTAAAAACATGTTTTTGTATTCATCATCAAAGCTCCCATTATGGTTTGTTTGTGTTTTTTTTGTTTTTTGTTTTTTTTGTTTTGTTTTGTTTTGTTTTTTTGGTTTTTAATCAAGGGAACTAACTTATTAACTTCATAAGAAATTTTAGCCAATGTAATTGACCTAGTTCAGGTTTATTAGACTTGCTTAGATCTTAGAGTGAATAGCATAAGACGTGAATGTTTTTGAAGGTTTTCAGTACTATTGAGAATGTTGGAGCTCTACTGGTATTAATTTTTATATATTAAAATCATAGCACTTAATTTTGTGCACAAGCCTTTGAGCTAAAATATTTTCTTGTATTGAAAGCCTTTTGATGTTAGCATATTAGAACAAATAGTAATATTTCATTTTTTCTTTTCTTACAGCAAGCAAGGATTTGGCACAGACATCCTATTTCATGGCTACCAACAGGTTGTTATCCTGACCCTCTTTGTTGCACTGTTGTAGCACACTATAGCTTCCTTTACTGCAGGGCCCCCTCCATGTGTCTTTTACCCTTGTTGCAACAGGCGACTGGACCATCTAGAGTGGTGGTACCTTCCTGTTTGCAGTGCGGTGTATTGTACAAGGGTCTTTTGGCACAAAGGGGTTTAATGCACAATGAGAAGTGTAGTGGTGCTTTCTGATGACATATTCTCGATTGTGAGTGCATAAGTCTAAAATTGGTAGCCTGAATAGCAGCTAAAGATTACAAAGAGCTAAACTTAACCTAGAAATTCGAGCATCTTGGTAAGTACAAAGCTATTTCTAGTTTACAATTGTAGTTAAATGACAATTTTTTAATTTAAACATATTGATCCAATCCTAACTTTAAAATAATCATTAAAGTTTAAAAAAAATAAAATCTTTTAACTTGGATTTTTTTCCAGATAATACCCTCTAGTAGTAAACTAGAAGTAGTCAATCATATAAGTGCATGGATTTCCATAAGCACAATTTATGCCTTAAGTAAATGGTTTGGGGTTTTTTTTGTTTTGTTTTGTTTTGTTTTGTTTTTTTGTTTTATCATCTTAGATAAAACCATATGTAAAACCTTTTTTCAACTTAAGTAAAAACTTCTGTTTATTCAATAAATATATCCATCAGTTATTTCCATTTCCATCAGTTGAAAGTTGAACCTGGAAGAGTAGTTAGGTGTCAGAATATTTGAGCTCTGAATATTAAATTTTTATGGTATAGAAATAGCATTAACATTTTACATATTTTTAGAAGATGATTGGGAGGGGAACAAACCAACTTTGTGTGGTCCTTAGTTTCTTATGACAGAAAATATTGTTAAGCAGTATGATTTTGTAAATACACATGTGTCCTGAGATGCATGTTTTCATTCCTAAAATTGAACCATCATAGTTGAAAATATTCTGGGATAATATTACGTTTAAAGACTTGGGGGTAGGGGGGAGGCTGTCACAGAAGTTACTTGGTCAGCCTACTAGGTAAACATTTTTATAGTTAGCTTTTTTAGTTACTTTGGGCCTTAAGAAGCTATACAGCCAGAGGTAAGTTTTGGTGGGGCTTTTGCTGGAGGAAGAAAGAGTCATTCAGGAGATAAAAAGTATTAACTCTTATAT
>JAJPUD010014160.1:0-14191 GCA_023553655.1 Myrmecobius fasciatus
TCTTGGCTCCCCAAGCTCTCTCCAGTTCCCTGATTCTTACACCCTTCCATAGAGCTCACAGGAACAAACCAGGGCAGAAGAAAGGGGGTGCTCCCTTGCTCCTTCTGGCTGCTTTCAAACATCCTCAAGCCAGCTTTTAAACCCTGAGGCAAGTCAGTGGAAACTTGTTTTTGGTCTACACCAAGTTGTCCACTTGGGAAGAAATGCTCTTCAATGCCTTGTGAAAAGCATTTTTACTGGTCACACCTGCCCTGGATGGCAAGTGATCCAATATATGTGACACACGTTTTGGTATAACAAAGCCCTGGACAATGGGCCAGGGTTTGAATTCCAAGCTTTATGAACATCCAGGCTCCCAACTTCGATCCATTGTCCCCCAACTGAGAGACAACCTTGTGGAGATGCAGCCTGCCCACTGCTCCTGCACATACTGCATTCACGACTGTGCAAGACCCAAAAAAGAAGATTCTTGTCCCAAAAGTCTTAAGCTCCATATAATGGTTCCCACCACAAAGTTAAAGCATTTTACCAGTAAAAGTGCAGCTAAAAGAGCTGCATCATTATTTGCAGCTACAACATCAGGACCATAGGATCTCTCCATTGACCTGTAGTTCAGGACCTCCAGGGTAAAACAGGGGAGCTCCTTGAGAACAGGGGCTGCCTTAATTTCTCATTGGGATTGCCGGTCCTTAGTTTGGAGTAACCACAGGAAGCCCTGAATTAATGCTCTGGGCCCATTCATTCCTTGTCTATCACCAGATTCCTGTGGAAGAGCTGGGAAAGGGAAAGATTCTTCAGCAGAATCTCTCTAAGGGGATTCCCGTTGCTGGCCCTTTGGTCCCAAGTCTCCTTGAGGGCCCCTGTCCCCTTCCAGGACTGAGGGAAATGGGGACATGAACTCTCTGCTTGTGCTGATCACATCATATGTTTGGCAAAACTGTGGAAGAGCATGAGGGAAAATGCTGAAAGAGCTGGATTGGCCAGAAGAAAATAAAGAACTTTCAGGGGATTATCCCTAGAGTTGTGCAGAGACTCTGGTACAGATTGGGGGCTCACATGTCACAGTGAGGGGTGAAGACAAGCCCAGAGGAGACAGAAGGACCCTGACTTGACCACACCCATAGCCCCTTTGAGGTCTCAGATCTGTCCTTCACTTTGGGAGTTACTCTTTATAATTTGGTAAAAGTCCTGGTGCTTCTTCCAAACCATTAGATGTCCTCACTGAGGCACATGTGACTGGAGAGTAATGGAGCAGAAGTCCTAGAAGTAAACCTTTGTCTGAACATGCCTCAAGCTTTACAGTAACTATTACAAGGTCACCCACACACCCAAAGGCTGTCCTCCCCTGCACCAAGCCATCCCTTAATCCAATACACAGACACCCCTTGTGGGACTGGTGAGCAACAAGAAAGGGTCTCCTGCCTGTGGGACACCTGAGGTTTGCTTACAAGGCTAAGGTGAACTGTGAATCTGCAGCCACTAGGGGGCTATGTAGTACTTTCTGTGGGCAGACAGTGAGGGTAGGACTAGTCTGGGTATCTCAGGGGGTTGAGCCCAGCTGGCTGTGGCTGCTCTGACACCTGGGGAACAGTCATGAGTGACATCTCAGCTGGGTTGGGGACAAGGACTTCCAATGCACCATCCACGCACCCTGAAAAACATCTTCCTCAGGGGACCTGTGACCCCAGATTTAGGGCCCAAGGGTACTAAAGAAAGCCCCAATTTGCATCCAGGTCCCACCCACCCTCCCCAGCCCCATCACAGGCTCACAGGGAGAGGATAAGAGGGACCTGGCAGAGCCCAGACCCAGCTGGGTGCTCTCTGGGGAACAGAGCTCTTGGGATTCCCTGCAACATGGCCTGGCCTCTTGTCTGCCTCTTCCTGCTCACCTGCTGCTCAGGTCAGGGCTGACCCTGCTTGTCCTGCTCCCTCTTCCCTGTCCTGGGTTTTCTGCTGAGGATCTCCAAGCACCTTCTCCCTCTCTCCTATGCTAGGACATTAATGTCTGTCTCTTTTTCCAGGTTGCTTCTCCCAGCTTGTGCTGACTCAGTTTTCTTCCATGTCTGTGTCCCTGGGAGCCACAGCCAGACTCACCTGCACCCTCAGCAGTCAGCACAGCAATTATGGAATTGAATGGTACCAGAAGAGCCCAGGAAATGCCCCCCTGATTTGTCATGCATGTCACCAGTGGTGGAAGTACGGGCAAGGGGGAGGGGATCCCTGCTCGCTTCTCAGGCTCCAGCTCTGGGGCCTATCGCTACTTGTCCATCAGCAACATCCAGCCTGAGGATGAAGCCCATTACTACTGTGAGACAGATTATAATAATGGTTAGCACAGTGAGATATTCAGTGAGGAAGTGGGACAAAAACCTCCCTTTCCAGCCCCGACCTGGCTCAGGCTTCTGCCCCAGCCCAGGCTGCCAGGGGACTGACTGGTCTCTAGGTCTCTCTGCTTCTTCCTTTCTAACACTTTCCTTTTCTTCCTCTTTCTGACTCTGACTCTCCATCCATGCCTGTTATTCTGCCTTTGTCTCTCTGGCTGGCTGTGTCTCTGTGTCTCTGGCTCTCTGGCTGGCTGGCTGTGTGTCTGTCTCTCTCATGCTCTCTCTGTTGCTGTATCTCTCTGTCTCCCTGTCTCTCTCCCTTCTTCTCACTCTCTGTCTCTCTCACTTTTTCCATGGAGTTCTGACTTGCCTGAGGTAATGCCTGGAATACATGACAGAAAGAGGTCTTGAACCCACATCTTCTGACCCTGGAACCTGGATCCCATTATGACCCCAGGGGAGAGATTTAGCTGAGACTTCAGGCTTTGACATGGAGAGAAACATGAGCATGCCTGGTTTGCCTACAAGAGCTAGGTTCTGGTCCTTCTTGGAATGAGAAACGAGGCTTATTGGAGGGGCCCCTTGCACAACAGTCACTGCTCATGAGACCTGAGCCAGTGTGGTTGTCCTTTGGTCAGAGTTTCATATTGCTCTCCAGAATGGTTGAATCAAGTCACAACTCCAACAATGTATTACTGTCCCAGTTTTCCCACATCCCCTTCAACATTTATCATTATCTTTTCCTGTCATCTTAGACAATCTGAGAGATATGTAGCTGTACTTCAGAGTTGTCTTGAATTGCATTTCTCTGATCAGTAGTGATTTAGGGCATTTTTTCATAGGTGTAAAAATGATTTTAATTTCTTCCTCTGAAAATTGTCTCTTATCCTTTGACATTTATCAAAGAATGGCTTCTTTTCTTACAAATTTGTGTCAGCTCTCTATACATTTTTAACATGAGACTTACCAGAAAACTTGGATATAAAATGTTTTCCCAGTTTACTGCTTCCCTTCTAATCTTGTCTGCATTGATTTTGTTTCTACAAAACTTTTGAACTTAATATAATCCAAATCACCCATTCTGCATTCATCATTGTACTCTAGTTCTTCTTTACCCACAAATTTCTTCCTTCTCCTCAGATCTGAGTAGACAATCCTTTGTTCTTCTAATTTGTTTACAGTATTATTCTTTACATCTAAATCATGAGGTCATTTCAGCCTTATCTTGATGTAGAGCATTAGGCGCGGGTCACTGCCTACTTTCTGCTATATTTTTGAAAAGATTTAACCCATTCTTGCATTCATCCTAATTCAGATCTAGATTCCCTCTCCTTTGGCTCAAAGTACAATTTGTAAAAGTTAATCCATTCAGGAGGCTGAAGCTTCTTATTCATTAGCCAGATGGTGTGTGTGCTTGTTTGCACTTGAGCCTGGCTTATATTTTGCAGTCAAAAGAAATCAAGTAAACTCTCCAAAGGAGTCAATGACTGGCTCATGAGAATGGGATTGCAACTTGCAGGAAAATATCCTGCCATGATCAGTAGTAACTATGCTGCCCTCATGACAAAGGTGGATAAAAACAGGAATGGAGTGAGAATATGCCACTGTAATGGTCACTTAGTACTGGATACCTGTGCATCTCATGGCCTTCTCCTTGCCAACACAGCCTTCCTTTTATCTTAAGACAACAAAAGAGCCCGGATGCCCCCTCACAACAAACATTGACATTTAATAGGCTTGGAGATTATAAGGAGAAGAGACAGACAGGATGTGAGACTGATAAAGGCTGTGGGTGGTTCAGATTGCTGAAATGAACAGAGAATTATGATTTCCAAACTGGACAATCAGCAAAATCATGACCCAAAGAAAGACAACCAGCAAAAGACTTAATGTCAACATATTAGAGCACTTGTGCAAGCATTAATAGCTCATTGCTAACTAGGAGACAAAGTTGAGTCAACACAGAGTTGGCAACAGTGGAGCGGAAAAGGGGTGGGCAGCTCTCAGAGACTGTGCCCAATACTGCATTTCCACATCTGGACCAAAACACTCACAAACATCACAATTAGTGTGACAAAAAATGAAGGAGAAATTCAGAAGCTGCTAAGGAAGAAATGAATAGCAGGATAATTCATCCATTTCTAAGAAACCATTATTTAACTCCTATAAGAGTAAAGTACAACTGAAAGTTATAGAGATACAGAATTCTTGAGTCAATAAGAAAACAAATCAAACTCAATTTTGTCCTGAGAGCAACAATGCAAAGGGCTTTTATGATGTCCTGAGTGCCATTTATGAAAGGAAGACCTTTGTATCTGAATACTTTAATGCTAATGTAGCCATATAGATTGGTGATAAGGCCATGATCCTGAAGATATGGACTGAATACTATCATAGAGTTCTCAACAAATCATTATCAAGTAATCCAGAAGCCACTGCCTGTGCACGTGTGTTGAAGTTAATCCCTAACTGACCTTCCTCTTGAAGAAGAGATTTTGAATGTCATTAGGGCCCTCTTGTGTGACATAGCACCTGGTGCTGACTCTCTTCCAGCTAAAGTTTACAAAGCAGGGTGTCCTCTACTCATACAAAAGCTGAATGAAACTTTTTGGGTTATATATCAATTGGGGATTGTTCTCCAGAAGTTCAAGGAAGCCTTCATTTTCCATCTCTGCCAAAGGAAAAAAAATCCTTTCCCCGTGGCAACCAGAGAGGATTGTCTCTCTTAGGCATTACTTCCAAGATTCTTGCCAGAGTACTCCTTAAAAGGCTTAACGTTCACCTGGAAGATGGTCATCTGTACAAAACTCAGGGTGGCTTCAGAAAGTCTGGAGTAACTCACCCAAACTTGGTTTACTTTAGTTTCCTCATTAGTAAAAAAGGGATAATAATATCACTTAACTGCCAGGGTTATTGTGATGATCAAATAAGACAATTGTAGCATGTTTAACATAGTGCCTGGTCTATAATAAATACTATTCAAAGGATAATTATTATTATTCTAATATGTTCATTAACATGATATTATCATCATCGCCATCATTACCATCATCACCACCATCCTCCTCATCATCATTATGATCTAGCAGTAATTTGGAAAATTTAGGAAAAGGTTGGAACAGTCAGTGTGAGGTTGGAGGGGGATCAGTTGACCAAATCATTTATATTTTATCCTAGAGAAATAGGGTTCTGCCAAATGAGTTTAATCAGGGGCATCACTTGGCCACATGAGTGCCTTACAAAGTTTTCTTTTCTTTTTGTAGTTCTATGGAGTATGTACTCAAGAGGAGAAGGATGAAAAGCAACAAGCCATTTATTAGCAGGTAATTGTATCAGTGCTGATGAGAGATCCTAAGGAACTCTTAAAGGTGGTAACCATGTGAATGGAGAGAAGGAATTAATGGGAGAGATATTGTGGAAGTGGATGTGACCGTTCTTGACCGCTGCTTAGATAGGAGCATGGGAGAAAGGGGAGAGGATTAAAGAGAAGACTGAGATTTGATTCTGTTGATAACTTCCATAGAATTCCTCAGACTAGTCAAGATCTCTCATTTTCTTTTTCTATTTTTTCTTCTTCCCATTCATCCATATCCTTCCATCTGTCTTTATTCAATTCTAACCTTTATTCAGCCAGTTAAGAAAGGGGATCATTGGTTAAAATGACAGGAAAAGATAATGATGAATATTGGAGGATCTGTGGGAAAATTGGGACACTGATACATTGTTGGTGGAGTTATGAACTGATCCAACCATTCTGGAGAGCAATCAGGAACTATAACCAAAGGGCTATCAGACTATGTATGCCCTTTGATTCAGCAGTGTCTTTATAGGGCCTGTATACCAAAGAGGTCATAAAAGAGGGGAAAAAGGACCCACATGTGCAAAAATGATCATAGCAGTCACTGAATGGATGCCCATCAATTGGAGAGTGGCTGAATAAATTATGGTATATGAATGTTATGGAATATTATTGTTCTGTAAGAAACGACCAAAAGGAGGATTTCAGAGAAGCCTGGAGAGACTTGCATGAGCTGATGCTGAGTGAAATGAGGACAACCACGAGATCATTGTACATGGCAACAAGACTATACGATGATCAATTCTGATGGACATGGCTCTCTTCAATAATGAAATGTTTCAAAGCAGTTCTACTTGTTCAGTAATGGAAAAAGCCATATACACCCAGGGAGAGGCCTGTGGGATCTGAGGGTGGACCACAACGTAGCATTTTCATGCTCTCTACTATGTGCTTACATTATGTTTTCCTTCTCAGTTTTTGTTGTTGTTGTCGATCTGATTTCTTACACAGCAAGATAACTGCATAAATATGTATATACATGTTTTTATTTTATTTTAACATAATTTACATGTATTAGACTACCTGCCATCTAGGGGAGGGAGTGGGGGGAAGAGGGGAAAATTTGGACAGGCTTTGCAAGAGTCAATGTTGAAAAATTACCCATGCATATGTTTTGCAAATAAAAAGCTTTAATTAAAAAAAATAAAAAAGATCATCCCACACACCTGAAAGCTGTCCTCCCCTGCACCAATCCATCCCTTGTCCAGTGCAAAAACACCCCTTTGTGGGATTGATGAGAAGGAAGCAGGAGTCTCCTAGCTGTGGGGTCCCTGAAGGTGGTTACAAGGCTGGGGTGGCATGCAGCCACTAGGGGGCACTGTGACACTGGGGCTGGGCAGACAATAGGTACATGAGGAGCCTGGGGATCTCAGGGGGGATGAGCCCAGCTGGCTGTTTCTGTGGCTGTTCTGACCCCTGGGCTCCCTCATGGGTGACATCTCAGCTGGCTCCATCCCTTCCCCCTAGAAACACACTTTCCTCATGGCACCCATGACCAACTTGGGACCCATCAGTGCTTCAGAAAACCCAGATTTGCATCCAGCCCCCAACCACCCTCCCCAGCCCCATCACAGGCTCACAGGGAGAGGATAAGAGGGACCTGGCAGAGCCCAGACCCAGCTGGGTGCTCTCTGGGGAGCAGAGCTCTTGGGGTCCCCTGCACCATGGCCTGGCCTCTTGTCTGCCTCTTCCTGCTCACCTGCTGCTCAGGTCAGGGCTGACCCTGCTTGTCCTGCTCCCTCCTCCCTGTCCTGGGTTCTCTGCTGAGGATCTCCAAGCACCTTCTCCCTCTCTCCTATCCTAGGACATTAATATCTGTCTGTGTTTCCAGGTTCCTTCTCCCAGCCTGTGCTGACTCAGTCTCCCTCCATGTCTGTGTCCCTGGAGCCACAGCCAAACTCACCTGCACCCTCAGCAGTCAGCACAGCACTCACACTATTGGTTGGTACCAGCAGAGCCCAGGACAGGCCCCCTGATACCTCATGTATGTAAAGAGTGATGGAAGTATAGGCAAGGTGCAGGGGATCCCCGCTCGCTTCTCAGGCTCCAGTCCATCAGTGACATCCAGCCTGAGGACGAGGCCAATTACTACTGTGGGGCATATTATGGTAGTAACTATGGTTAGCACAGTGATACATTCAGTGAGGAAGTGGGACAAAAACCTCCCCTGCCAGCCCTGAACTGACCCAGGCTGCTCTCTGTCTTTCTGCTTCTTCCTCTCTCACACTTTTCCTTTCTTCCTCTTTCTGCCTCTATGTCTATGCCTGATATTCTTCCTCTGTCTGACTGTGTGTCTCACTGGATCCAGGGAGTTCTACGACTTGCATGTGAGGATCCCTAGAGTATGTGACAAAAATAAGTCTCCCACCCAGTTCTTCTGCACCACTGTGGGCCAAGTCTAGCCACCTAACACCTGGATGTGGTCCCAGGCAGCTGCTTGGCCCCTGCTTCAAGGCTGCTCCATCTTCCCTGTACATCTTCCCCTCTGCTTTCCAATACATTCAGCCCCGGATCTGACCTCATCACTCCCATTTCCTTTGTTCCATCATCTCCTCTGCCTCCCTGTTACCTCCTGGATAAAATCTTGAGTCTTCTCTCAGGCTCACAAGACTGTTGATGGCCAAGGCGTCTCCCATTTTTGGCCTTCTGACTTCTTAAACCTCCAGTCATCAGCTCCTCCCCCTTCCAGGGACAAAGACCTCCTCACTGTTCCCCAGGCCGCTTTCTGCCACCTCTGCCCCTTGGCTCTGGCTGTGCTCCCTGCCTGTCTACCCTGCTCATCTGCAGCTTCTTTCTTCCCTCTAGTCTCAAGTAAAATCCAAACTTCCTTTGCAGAAAGTCTCTCCCAGCCCTCCTTAAGCTGAGTGCTTTCACTCTTCTCTCCAATTTGGCTCCTTTATGCTCTTTTTGCATGTTTTTGTTTACATGTTGTCTCCAGCAACACCTTACGCTGCTAGTTCCTCAAGACTGGAGGCTGTTTTTGCCTATTTTCTCTCCAGAGGACTTGGAACATAGAGGATTAATAAAACTCTTACCACTATCAATTCAAGGTCATAGTCAATACCTATTTAGGCTATGTGATCCTTGACAGCTAAATTTATCTGAAACTCTGATTGATGAAATTTGCTATTGGAGATAAAATCTCTTGGAACTGTAGCTGATATTATTTGGAGTTTTAAATTCAGGTATGACTGTCTGATGGATCATCCAGCCAGTGCTCCACCCTCTGAAAGGAATATGCCACAATCTACTCATAAATATGATCCTGAATTATTAACAGGTGGAAGTTAGTATCTGGGGAAGAGTTTTGGGGACAACTTTGGCTTCTGCTTAAGGTGGAATCCTTCTGACTCAGTTTCCAAGAGGTATTTTTTTGAATAAGGCGGCACCTAATTATTCCCGAGTCTGGCTTAAGGTGGAATTGTTACTATGTGTTCTCAGGCCAAGGCCTGTTTTGATGCTATCATGTCCCTGCTTTTTTCTCTTATGGCAAGTTTTTATAATCAGAGCAAATGGTCAGTAGAAGTTATGACCACAATTAAAAATATGTGGTCATTATATCCTAAAGTAGGTGTTGCTAGGTGCATATGTTTGTCTATTTATTTTAACATTTCTGTTGCAGCTGACTTTTGTGGTAGGCATCTTTATTTGTCAAAGATTACCTACTCCAATTATGGGGGGGATATAACTGGTAGGGATGATAAGTAGCACTGCTACCTGAGCCCAAGAAGAAAACCCCAATCAAGACTGTGGAAGGCTATCTTCATAGCACTTAGTGGGGCCCTCCTATTCCCAATTTGTATTATCCAAGATGATTGGAATGAAGGGCAAGAAAGGGAAGAAACTGGGTAATTTCGTAGTTAATATTCCCATGAGAAAAGCCTATGTTTCCAGGAGAAAATACTATTGCCTTGGTAAAAGATATAACCAAAGACATCACAAAATGAGCACATGTTCTGATTCAAACTTGGACCTCCCCTTTGAACACCTCTTGATGATCTTGGTTTGAAAAAGTCTATTGGAGACAGGCTCTATGGTTTCTCCTGATAGCCCTCAGTGGAGTTATGTTCTCCCTGTACAATGTAATTTATTATCAATATGGTTCAGAAAACTCTGTGCAAAATCATTAAGATAGAGGTACAGTCATGGGATAAACATGATTGATGGTGGGCACCAGAACCCGGGAGGATAGGTCAGACCCTCAAAATGAAGTTGATCAGGAAGTTGAAGAAGTGTATAAACTTTGGTATAAGAAGTTTTCAACTGATGAAAGAGGGGAGAAGGGGGAAATTGAATGAAGTGAACTATGAAAACTATCTCACAATATGGAGACAGTGTTTTAAGAATTGAGTGAAGGTTGGCTGCGCCCCAGACCCAAATCTTTCTCCAGAAATCATCTGATTTACAAAGAATGGGATCATATAGCCCTTTTCTTTGTGAGACTAAGTTAGAGCCACCTTCCCATTAAAATTTCCATATGAGGTAATTTAGTAACCCTAAAGATGTAGTTGAGTTAAAAGTTTTTCCTCATTTATGACTTGAGGCCATTTGTCTTGGCTAATCAGAGCAAAGGTCTATAGGGAGTGTTAGTCTAGACCCCTATATAATCCTGGTCTGTCAACTGTGCTCCACCTCTCCTTGTCTGCTTCTTGGGAGGGAGATGCCCTTTCAAGATCATAATAAAATTCCTCTCTGCTTCTACCTGGAGAAATCTTAATTTATTTGAGCCGATGGTCTTGTCCCACACATAACCCTAATAGGCAACTACTTACTCATGCTATTTGGCCCACTGATTTTGTGAAACAAAACTTTGATTTAAAGACAAACTTGTAAAAGTGCTCCAAGTCCAAACCAAAAGCTCTGCTGCAGCATTAATATGGTTAAACTGTTTCTATTCTTACAGGAGAGAAGATGATACTTAACTTATAAGAACTTTCTCATTATTAGGTCAGATAGGAGTATATATAGACAGAACACAGGTGTTACTGGAATGTGAAGGGATGATGTCTAGAAGTAAATGAAGTTAAGGGGTGAGAGAAATATACAGGGGGAAAGAGAAAGGAAGTGATGGAATGGGCTAAATTATCTCATAAAAGAGGCAAGAAAGTTTTTACAATAGAAGGGGAAAGAAGGATATAAGGGAGGAGAGAGAGTAAAATTTATTCTCATCAGAATTGGCTCAAAGAGGGTATGACATACATATTTAATTGGTTATACAAATCTATTTTACTCTACAGAATGGTAGGAGGGGAGAGGGATAAAGGGAGAATCATGATAGAAATGAAGGCAGATTCAGTGAGAGGGTAATTAGAAGCAAAACACTTTTGAGCAGAAACAAGGTGAAAGGTTCACTAGTCAAATCCATACAATCTTGGCAATATTAAGGGCAATCAAGATGGTCTCATATAATTGAAAGTGAATTTATGTCCAGAGAGTGATCTAACTTCTAAATCTTCTTTCCATCTTGTATCTGTCTTATTTAGAGGGAGAATCCTCAAAGGCAATGACACCTCTTAAATACCTCTTAACTAATAAGTAGGAAGACTCCACAAATACTTAAAGTTTACACCTCAAAAGCAAAGCCCTTAAAACACAAAAACAAGCATTTCACAACATGAGTCTAATAAAGCCCATAATTAGAAGGCTGATTTCTAGGGTCTGGGACACTCAGTTCTGAGACCTAGGAGATTTCTAAATGTAGCTCAGGTTTTCCAGGGAAACAAACCAAAACAATAATCTGAATGTCAATCATAAGAGATGTGCTGTAAAGAAATATTTTATCAGAATGATCCAAATCAAGAGAGAGGTTCTAGATTTTCTTCACAAAGAAAATAAAGCTTTATCAAGGCCCCAAGCAAGGATGAAACAGGAATCAGAGGTGGGAACTCACCAGCCTAGGAGAGGGGGCAAATCTGGAAAAAAAAAACTGACTCTGCCAGTCTCTTTCCACTTGTACTGGAGAACTCAATATGTCTGTCCCTCAATCCCATCACTGCCATCAATTAACGTCAAGCAGAATGAACTGGTCTAACCTTTAAATGGCTGGAACCCATCAGAGTAAAACAGTGGCAGGTGAGTAAGAAATCAAGCGGCAGTTTAATTAATTTCAGAGTGAGAAAGGCCAGTTTGCAAATCAAAGTCCCCCTGGGAAGAGGAGGTTCCCAACTTGCCCAACCTGGAGCTAGAGTAGGAGTTACATACAGAAAAACAAACAAAAAAAAAGTAACTGGGTTAAAGCACAATACAATCATTCCTAGATCTCTAAACAGTTCCCATGTCAGACTCACTAGGGCAGGTGTCTTTGGAAATGTAATGCCAGAGAAACTGAGGCAAGACAGAGATTAGAGTTTTTAAATATTAATGGAGAGCTTTGACTAGTCAGCTGAATCAGAATCTTGTCTCAAAGCATTCAGTATTTAGTAATTAATTCTAGAGACTTTTATAGGGCTCCAATTATCAGGAACAAAGGCAAGGGGGGTAGAAATATCTAGTAAGTCAATTTCAGAAAGTACTATAAATTCTGATAAATTGGGACTGAAGAAGGTAGTCAAGTGAGAGAAAAAAACTCTGGAGCAGAGGAGATAGAGGGTGCTATCTAGGTATTTGAGATAAACCATCTGAAGTTTTATGACTTTGGAATGCCAGAGTGGTCAGAGCTCTGAAGAACTAATTATCTCAGTCCTAATGGCCAGGAAGGGGGGGGCTGCCACCAGGAAAATTGAGGCAAAGCAGTACAATTCTCACCTGTTGAGTTCTGTGGTGTTAGAAACAAGTATTCAGACTAGATTTCCTAGTCTGTGATGTTTTATTGAAAGAATGAGAGAAAATGAAGGACAAACTTCTATTATCATAGGAAGCAGGCATACCTGCCTGAAAGGAAGCTTTTCTTGATTAGTTCTTACTCACCTTCTAATTGGCTAGAGGAAGAGTTCCTAGTATGCCCTAGAAACACTCTAGGAACTTCTCCATTCACATAGTGTTTAGATTTGTGTTATCTTTTCTCTTTTTGGGCAAATTTCTAGCCCAAACCCCCTTATCAGAATCTGTAGCCAAGTCAGTTTCTCCTTCTGAAAGCTCATTGGTCAATGCTGCTTATCTTGCATTTCCTTGAATCCTTCAATATTTTTTGAAAATTTAGCTTTTCAATATTTCCTCATTGTCTGCTCTAGGTTTTTAAAGGAATTGAATTTTAACTGTTCTGTGGAAACTTAGCCTTAGTTTGTCTCTCACAGTGGGAACAGTCTTTGATAGTTACTTGAGGGTCATTGAACTTTGTGATTATTCAGTAGTTTACAGAACCAGATAATATTGCCAAAGAACAAACGTGGGACATCTGATTCAGTTCTCTTACAAGCTAGGCAATCTGGAGACTCTTAGCTTGTCAGGGGATTGGGATTGTTCAATTTCTGCTGCAGCACATTGGTTGTAGTTTTAACTCTCAATCCCAAATGTCCTGGGAAAATAGAGGAAATCCAACAAATCTAGATAGTATAATTACACACACATCGATTAACATGAAAATCCTAAATCCCATGACATTTTATACGAACAAAATTATCTATTTTAATCAATATCCATGTCTTCATTTCTTTCTTTTCAATGAACCAAACGATTCTTTCAGGTGGACAACCCAATGGTAGGCTTTCCTTTTTTGGAACAATTTTCCAAATGGTGCTTCAATGAGTGCCAGTGACATTTTATCAACTTACAGGAGAAAAAAAAGAAACATGTTACCTGCATAGTGGCAGAAAGGAGGTCCACGTTCAGGATATGGGGATGAGAGTGGGGTGTAGTTTTTGACAATTTCTTGAAATTTGTTGGTGGCTTTCACTGCAGGAGTTAAGTGGCTACTTATGTCATCTGCCCTTTTTTAGGGAGCAAGGTAGATCTGGCCAGCACTCCTAACCAGCGAACAGTATTCCAAAGAAACCTGACCTCTATATGGAAATGGTATACTTCCCTTTCTCAAATGGAGCACCTGATTTGCGTCAAGATTTAGCTAGCTCACGCTTCCCTCCTGGGCCAGCTGAATACAATCTTGAATTTTCCCCGATTTTCTCTTCATCAGAGTGAATGCTGCTCCACGATTTCCTGGAAGTCAATTTCCAATTGCCTAACGCCCAAAGTAGTTGCCGACTTTGGCGTGATACCAGGCAGTTCACTTTTCAGGGAGGCAAGGGTGAGCCAAGCCGTTGTGAAAGCCTCTTGTCTACCCAGAGAAATGGCCTTGTGTGCCAATGAGGTTTTTCCAGATTTGGGGGATCTCGACCAGGTTTTGGAAGGATTCCTTCAGGTGCTCAATGAGCGGAGTTTCGAGGCGAAGACGAACAAGGAGGGAGCTGTGGAGACTTCTTCTGGAAGCCTCCTGCTTGAGGAGCAAGGAGATTGCCCTCTAGCTTCGGAAGACTATGTTTCAGCACTAGAAAAGCTGCTGGATAACTTGGAAAGAGAGGAATCCGAACAGCACAGCCATGGCCCTGCTGCCCCATTGCCACAAGTCCCAGCCGTG
>JAJPUD010014160.1:19192-37802 GCA_023553655.1 Myrmecobius fasciatus
CTGACTTCAGAGCTGGTGCTCTATCCACTGTGCCATCTAGTTGCCCCACCTCAATTGGTTTTTAAAAATAACTCACTAGTTACTTTTTTCAGAACTTTTAATGGCTCAAACTTTTTAAATCTCTGCTTCCTACTAACTCTTTCATCAGAAAAATTTGCTTCATATCAATCAAATGGAGGCAATTTACTGAGATATCCCTCCTATCCTCAGTTCCATCTATATATGACAGACTAAAGATAACAGGTCAATATTTATAAGATATAGCTAAAGTAGTTCTTACCAGAAAAAATATACCTTTGAATTGTTTTTTCAAGAAAAGGGAGGGAGTATATCATGGAAAAGCAGGTTACAAAAGAGAAAGCATTTCAGTGAACAAAGCATTCGAATAGATGTGTGTTTTGTATGTATGTGTATATATGTGTGTGTGTACATGTATTTTTGTTTGAATAAATCCTTTCTTTTTTATCTTTTTGAGATATAGATCTAGTGATATTGCTTGATCAACATGTATGCATGGTTTTAGCTTTTGGGCATAGTTCCAAAGTGCTCTGCAGAATGGTTAAATCAGTATACAATTTCACCAACACTGCATTAATGTCTAAATTTTTACCATTCTCCTCTAACATTGTCATTTTCCTTTTTGGTCATATTAGCCAATCTGATAGGTGTGGGGTGATACCTCAGCATTGTTTTAATTTGTATTTTCCTAACTGATAGTGATTTAGAGCATTTTTTCATATGATTACAGGTAGCTTTTATTACTTCTTTTGAAAACCTCTGGGGCAGCTAGATCGCATTGTAAATAGAACACTGGCCCTGTAGTCAGGAGAATCTGAGTTCAAATCTAGCCTCAGATACTTAATATTTATTTAGCTATGTGACCATGGGCAATCCACTTAAGCCCAAGTGCCTCTCTCTCACACCCATTCAATTTTCAAAAGGGCTTCAAAGTCTCCAAAATAACAATAAAAGAAATGTTGGTTATAATAACTGAGGTTTCACTTCACATCCTTTAAATTGGCAAAAGAAAAGAAAAGAAAGACAGAGAGACCAATTTTAGAAGGGTTTAGGAACATAGATATACTAATGCTTTTTGCTGAAACAGAAATGATGCATCAATTTTTGGAAAGCAAAGTAGAATTATGTGAATAAAGTGCCTAAAATGAATTAGTATGCCATTATTGAATTTATATTCTAAGGAAGTCATTAATAAAAATGTTCCCATATACTCAAATACTTGAAACTATACCTTTTGTGATAGCTCAGAATTAGAAACAAAGTAGATGCTCAGCAATTGGTAAATAGCTAAACAAACTGAGGTACATAAATGTAATTGAATATTGCTGAGCTATAAAAAATAATGTGTACAATGAATACAGAGAAGCAAAGAAAGATTTAGATGAACTAATGCAGAGGAAAGTCATCAGAACTAAGAAGACAATATACTATAATAGTTTAATGGGAGGAACAATGACACACCCATTTTTTAAAAGTAATAAAATGATCAAATGTAATTTGAATGCATAGCTACGATAAGATCAGATCTTTTCAATGTATCTATGTCTTGTGGTGACTAATTTATTCCTCTCCAAATTATGTTATTTGCCATATAGAATGTCTCTCAAGGGTACTATAGTGATATCATAAAAAATCCATAAATATCATTTTAAAAAAAGAAAAAGGAGAACCAGAATAGAAAATGAAAACTATGGTGATCAGATGAGTCGCATGTCATTTTAGACATTATTTCAAATGTTCACAATGTTTTCCTAAATCAATGAGTTGATATCAATCTCTTTCAGTTACAGAAAGTAGTCATTGTGTCCCCCACAAAACATTAAATGTAAAAGAAAAATAATAAGACAGTGACTTGTCTTCAAATAGATCATATTTGAACAATATCATGAAATGAGAGAACAAGATAAAAACAAAAAGAAAGATAATTTAAAAAGACATTAAAATAATGGTACTATTGGAGGATTCTGGAAAGGTGGATTGGTCAGAAAACTTTTGGTTCCCCAAATTTTCTTCACAAGACAAGAGAACATTGTCTTAGAGCGGTAGAAATAAACATAGGGTAAAGCGGACATTCTCCTAAGACAATTTGAGAAGACCCCAGAAAGACCAAACCTCTAGGGACAGAGGGCTGGCCCGAGTGTGAAATTGACATATCTCCTGACAAACCAAAGAATCAGCAAATAAGCCTTGAGGCCAGATGGGTTGAGAGGCAGCCTCAGCATTAGAAACTTTCATCTCACAGACGTGTGTGGGATCTGATGCTGAGTGGAAGATTGAAGGATCTTCCCCTTTGGAAGGATACCAAGTGTAGCTATGCTGACCAGATATATCTTTGATTGTGACTGAAAGAAAATATTTCACACTCCTGATTAATACAGTAGAAAGGATCTAGAACCCTGTTGACTGTAGGCACTTAAAGGAGAGCAGAGTCTTTTGTTTCAGTTCCAGTGTAGAGGGTTCAGCTATGGTTTGCAGTCACTAAAAGGACTTTAGGGAGCAAGGTCATTTTCAGGCAGTGAAATTGGGGTCCTAGCTTTGGCTTAGGAATGGAGAAAAGAGCCTAAGGTTGCGCTGTAAGATAGACATCAGAAAATAACAGTAAGAAGGACCTGACCCTAAGAAGGATGGGGTATCATTCCCCATCCTTCAGGACTACAATTGGATTACACTAATAACTGCTGGAAACAAAATAAAAAAAAATAAACAAGAAAAGATGAGTAAGCAGCGAGAAAGAATCCAATCATAGAGACTTAGTATGGCAATAGAGAAGATCTAGGTTCATATTCAGAACAAGATAATGCAGTTTTTTTAAAAAAAAGCCACTTCTTTTTTTAATGAGAAACGTTAAATGTACTCAAACACAAAAAGACTTCTTGGAAGAACTTAAAAAGAAATTTAAAAATAGAATGAAAGCTAGAGGAAAAGTAAACAAAAACAAGAACAATTTTTGAAAATCAAGAAAATTATAAAAAAGAATGTCAAGCAACTAGAAATAGAGAATTAAAAACTTGAAGAATGTTTTCAAGGAAAACAAGAATTGAGCAAGGAGAAACTAATGTTCTAAGATACTAAGAAATCATAAGACAAAATTAAAAGAATGAAAAAAAATAGAAGAGAAAGTGAAACACCTCAATAGAAAAACAATTGATCTGGAGAACAGATTGAGAAGAAAGAATATAAGTATAAATAGGTTATCTGAAAATTATAATAAAAGGAATATTGATACAATATTATAAGAAGTTAGCAAGGAAAATTGTCCTAAAGTTCTAGAACAAAAAGACAAAGTACAAATGCAAAAAAACCTACCAATTGCCACCTGAAAGAAATCACAGGAGGAAAGCTTACAGGAACAGCAGACAAATCTCTTTTTTAAATTGTATTTTATTTTTCCAAATACATGTAAAAAGTTTTCAACATTCATTTTTGTAAGATTTTGTGTTCCAAATTTTTCACTCTATCTTTTTTACCTCCCTCTTTCCTGAAGACAGCAAGCAATCTGATATAGGTTAAATATGTGCAATTGTTTTTTGGGGGGAGGTTTTTTGCTTTTTGCTGAGGCAGTTGAGGTTAGGTGACTTGCCCAGGGTCACACAGCTAGGCAATGTTAAGTGTCTGAGACCAGATTTGAACTCAGGTCCTCCTGGCTTCAGGACTGGTGCTCTATCCACTGAGCCACCTAGCTGCCCCTATGTGCAATTCTTTTAAACATATTTCCATATTTATCATGTGCAAGAAAAAAATCAGGCCAAAAGGGGAAAACACAAGAAAGAAAAACAAACAAACAAACAAAAGTGAAAGTATTATGCTCTAATCCATATTTGGGCTCCATAATTCTCTCTCTGGATGTGGATGGCATTTTTCATCTCAAGTTTATTGAAATTGCCTTGAATCACCACATTGCCTTGAAGAGCCAAGTCAATCATAGTTGATCATTATATAATCTTGTTACAGTGTTCCCTTGGTTCTGCTCATTTCACTCAGCATCAGTTTATGTAAGTCTTTTCAGGCTTTTCTAAAATTAATCTGCTTATCAATCCTATAGAATAAAATATCCTTGTATATATCTACCAAAAATGGGAACTATTTGAAGATAAACATAAAACACTTTATATAAGTAAGCGCAGCTCTAAATAATTTAAGTAATATTTATTGTTCATAGGAAGGTAAAGCTAATATAATTTTAAATGACAATTTTACTTGACTAATCTATTTATTCAATGTCATCCTAACTAAATTACTGAAATTATTTTATTGAGTTAGGGAAAAATAATAACAAAGTTCATTTGGAAAAAGAAAAGATCAAAAACTTTAAAGAAACTGAGGAAAAAAGGTGTAGAGGAAGTAGATTCAACTTAAATTACATTTTGAAGTGAGGGTATTGCTTCAGTATAAAAACAAAAATTTCAATTATTTTAAATTAACATTTTCTTGTTTAGATAAAATCTATATAACCAAGAATATAAGGAATGCAGAAAATTGAGGGGGGGATGTTCTTTCTTTTTCTTTTCTTTCTTTCTTTCTTTTTTTTTTTTGCTGAAGCAATTGGGGTTAAGTGACTTGCCCAGGGTCATACGGCTAGGAAGTGTTAAGTGTCTGAGGTCAAATTTGAACTCAGGTCCTCCTGACTTCAGGGCTGTTGTTCTATCTAGTACGCCACCTACCTGCCCTGGGCGGGAAACTTTCATAGGCAATCTCTCAGGTAGGATGTAATTGGGTTGAATATTGCTCTAGTATAGAAAATGATAAGCTGGTTGATTTAGAAAAACAAAGACTTGGACTTATAATGAAAGATGCTATCCACCATCAGAGAAGCTAATGATAGGAGAGAACAAGCATAGTATAGTCTTACAACTATGTGTATAAGCATCAATGTGTATATTTATAGATATCTATGTATTTGTATACATAGCCATATTTAATTGTAGCCTTCACTATGATGGAAGAGTGAGGAAAAAGGAAAAAATAAAGCAAAAAGTGCATTGAAGATAACAAACGAAAACTGATGGGAAGTTAAGAGAAATTGAGCAGCTTTGAAAACAATGTTTAATATTTATTATATGATTTTTTGAAGCAAAGATTTATTGTTTTATATTTAATCCTCTCTCATGATCTGCTGTATGAGTGACATTTTTTTTCTTTTTTCATTTTGTATTTGAGTTTAGAATTTAAGAAGTTGCCAAAATATTGGTGATGTTAATAACATCTTCAAAATTCAAGTCAAGGACCATTTCTTGGGGTGAGAGGTGAGAAGGACAAAGAAAAGAATTGTTCAGAATTGTTCAGTGAAGAATTACTGTACTTGATGACAGTTTTTGGCAGCTTTGATGACATCCCAGGAAGCCAGCAATGCTACTTACTTAGGCTGCAGATATCAGCCATTATAGAGTCCATCACTGGCCAACTAAGGTGAGTTTTGGGCTCCAGTGCACAGAAGAGAGTGAATGACAGAGGATGATCTGAGTGACTAAAATTCTTATCTAAGGGAAGACATTCTCATCCTTCCATGCTCACTCCTTTGGGTAGAACTAATGGAACAACCAGAGAGGCCTTCCTCAATCTGTGGCTCCCTGAAATTTGTCAACAGAAATGCAGTGGGTTTGGATCAAACAATTTTATACAATTTAATTTCTTTTTTTTGATTATTTGATCAAAGTCTTTCACAGCTTGCCTCCCATCTTCCTTGACTATCTTATTGCACATTGCTTTCCTCCCGCTATTATCCAGACAAGCTCACCTTTCCCCTACCAGTTACAACATCTCCTCTCTTAGTGCCTTCACAAAGTGACCCTTTGTCAAGAATGTCTCTATGCTCTCAACTCCTGAAAATCCCCAATTTTCTTCAGATTTTCAGCTCAATGCCGTGTACTACATGAAGTCTTTCATGGCTCCAGCTACTGCTGCCTCCCTTTCATTACACCCTAATGGTCTTCCCTCTAACTTTTTAAGTATCTTCATACATACATTTTATTACCTCTGATTATATTATAAGCTCCTTAAGGCCAGGGACTCCTTGTCCTTGAACTTTATAGCCCTTGGGTCTAGTAGGTTCCTGACATGCAAAGGATCCTTATTAATTGAAGCCTCCAGTTCACATGAAGAACTGAACAACCAGGGTCCTCTAAGGAACCTGAATATGTATATTTGAATTTGAAGTGGTGAGAAGAGGGGTAGAAAGGAAGCCTTTGAGTCTGATACTTAAGACTCCTTGGAAAAGGACAAAATATGGTATTAACCTGATAGGTGAGATAACCAAGAGATAATCTGTAAGAGAGATAAGATCTAACACTATACAGTTTAAATAGTAGTTAATAATAATCATCATTATTAAGTCCATCACTCTCCCCAGCCCCAGTTGAATTAATAATTTGGGTGCTCTGTGATACAACTTCAACAAGCAAATAAACCTATGTGGATCCACATGCCTCCAATTATAGGATAGTTAACCCCCCATCAGTGTATTTACCATTAAGACTCAGACAAAAGACACAAACAGTTTGAAACAAGGATAATTTTCTCTCCCAACCCCCACTTAATGATACTTTTCCCCAATTATATGTAAAGATAATTTTCAATATTAAATTTCATAAAATGTTGAATTCCATTTTTTTCCTTTTTAAATATGTTTAAATTTTATTTTTAGTACACATTTCTTTATGAATCATTTTGAGAGAAAAAAATCAGAACAAAAGGGGAAAACCACAGGAGAAAAAAAATCATTAAAAAGGAGTGAACATAGCATGTATTGATTTACATTCAATCTCCATAGTTCTTTTTCTGAATGCAGATAGAATTTTTTTGTCCAAACTTTATTGGGATTACTTTGTCTCACTGAACCCCTGAGAAGAGCCAAAACTTTCATAGTTGTTTATTGTACCTTCTTTTTGTTACACTGTACAATGTATTCCTGGTTCTACTTGTTACACTCAACATCAGTTCATGTAAATCTTTCCAGGCCTTTCTAAAGTGAGCTTGTTTATTATTTTTCATAGAACAATAATATTCCATCACCTTCATATACCATGTTCAGCCATTCCCCAATGGCAGGTATCTACCTAATTTCCCATTCTTGGCCACCACAAAAAGAACTGCTACAAACATTTTGCACATGTGGATCCTTTCCCCTCCTTTATGATTTCTTTGGGATACAGAGGTAGTAGTGGAACTGCTAGGTCAAAAAGTATGAGCAATTTAATAGGCCTTTGGGCATAGTTCCAAACTGCTCTTGAGAATGGTTTGATCATTTCACAACTCCACCAACAATGTATTAGTGTCCCAGTTTTCCCACATCCCCTCCAACATTTATCATTATCTTTTCCTGTCATCTTAACCAATCTTAGAAGTGTAAGGTGGTACCTCAGAGTTATTTTAATTTGCACTTCTCTAATCAATAATGATTTAGAGCATTTTTTCTTATGAGTATAGTGGCTTTAATCTCATCGTCTGAAAATTATCTGTTCATATCCTTTGACCATTTATCAATTGGGAAACCACTTTTTTCTTTTTCATCTTCCCCTCTCCTACTAGGACAGTAAACAATCTGAAGCATGTGCAATCATATTAAACATAATTCCACATTAGTCATATTGTGAAAGAAGATTCAGAACAAAAGGGAAAACCATGAGAAAAGAAAAAAATTGAAAAGAATATGCTTCAATCTTCATTCAGACTCCATAATTCTTGAATGTTTATTATTATGAATTTTGGAATTTTCTTAGATCATTGTATTGTTAAGAACAGACAAGTCTATCAAAGTTGATCATCATACAATTTGCTATTACTGTGTACAATGTCCACCTGGATCTGTTCACTTTACTCAGCATCAATTCATGTAAGTCTTTCCAGGCTGTTCTGAAATCTGCCTGCTCACTATTTCTTATTATAAAATGATATTCCATTATTTTCATATACAACAATTTGTTCAGCCATTCTTTAATTGATGAGCATGTACTAACTTTCCAATTCTTTGCCACCACAAAAAAGCTGGTATAGATATTTTTTACATGTAGGTACTTTTCATTTTTATCATCTCTTTGAGACATAAACCTATTAGTGATGTTGCTGGATCAAAGGGTATGTAAAATTTTATAGCCCTTTGGGCATTGTTCCAAATTACTCTCCAGATCAGTTCACCATTTCCTCAACAATGCATTAATGTTCCAATTTCTCCACATTTTCTCCAACATTTACTATTTTCTTTTTCTGTCACATTACCCAATCTGATGGATGGTACTTCAAAGTTGTTAATTCTCACTTTTCTAATCAATAATGATTTATAGTAATTTTATATGACTAAAGATAGCTTTAATTTCTTCATCTGAAAACTGTCTGCTCATATCATTTGGCCATTTACCAATTGGAGAATGATTTATTTTCTTATAAATTTGATTCAGCTCTCTATATATTTTAGAAATGAAGCCTTTGTCAGAAACACTGACAGTAAAAAATTATTTCCCAGCTTTCTGTTTTCCTTCTAATTTTGATTACACGTTGGCTTTTTGGGTGTAAAACTTTTTAAATTGAATGTAATTAAATTATTAGTGCTGCATTTCATAATGTTCTCTATTTCTTCCCTTCTCCATGCATCTGACAGGTAAGCTATTTCCTGTTCTCCTAATTTGCTTATGGTATCATTCTTTATGTCTAAACCATATACTCATTTCAACTTTATCTTGGTATATTTGTAAAGTGTTACTCAATGCCTAGTTTCTGCTATACTGTTATCTAGTTTAACCCAGAAGTTTTGTCTTATCCCAGAAGCCAACGTCTATGGGTTTATCAAACAGCAGATTACAATAGTCATTGACTATTGTATCTTATATAGCTAAACTATTCCACTGATCCACCACTTTATTTCTTAGACAGCACAAACTGGTTTAGATGATTGCCACTTTATAATATAATTTTAGATTTAGTATATAGCCAAATCACCTTTCTTTGTAATTTTTTCATGAATTTCCTTGATATTCATGACCTTTTCTTCTTCCAGATGAATTCTATTATTATTTTTTCTTGTGCTACAAGATAATTTTTGGTAGTTTGACTGGTATGGCATTGAATAAGTAAATTGATTTAGTTGGAATTGTCATATTTAATCTACTAGTTTAAGCCTACCCATGAGCAATTGATATTTTTCCAGTTGTTTAGATCTGACTTTCTTTGTATGAATAGTGTTTGTAATTGTTTTCACATGGTTCTTGGGTTTGTCTTGGCAAGTAGACTCCCAAATACTTTATATTATCTACACTTATTTTAAATGAACTATTTCTTTCTAAAATGGAATACATCTCCTATTGGGTTTTATTAGTAATATAGAGAAATGTTGATGATTTATGTGGGTTTATTTTATGTCCTGCAACTTTGCTAAAGATATTAAGTATTTCAAGTAGATTTTAATTGATTTTCTATGGTTCTCTAAGTGTGCCATCAGACCATCTGCAAAGATAAATAGTTTTGTTCCCCTACTACCGCACCTAATTCTTTTTCTTCTCTTATTGCTAAAAGTTGCATTTCTAGTACTGTATTGAATAATAGCAATGATAATGGTAATTTTTGCTTCACCCTTGTTCTTTTTTTTTTTTCAAGAGTATGAGAATGTTATGTTGTGGTCCACATTTCACATCCCTCTCTCTGGGTGTATATGGCTTTCTTCAGTGAACAGTTTGGAAGTGGTTTGAAACATTTCATTGTTGAAGAGAGCCATGTCCATCAGAATTGATCATCATGTAATATTGTTGTTGCTGTGTATAATGATCTCCTGGTTCTGCTTATTTCACTCAGCATCAGTTCATGCAAGTCTCTCCAAGCCTCTCTGAAATCATCCCACTGGTCGTTTCTTACAGAACAATAATATTCCATAGCATTCATATACCATAATTTATTCAGCCATTCTCCAATTGAAGGGCATCTATTCAGTTTCCAGTTTCTAGCCACTACAAAAAGGGCTGCCACAAACATTGTTGCACATGTGGGGCCCTTTCCTTCCTTTATGATTTCTTTGGGATATAAGCCCAATAGAAATGCTGCTGGGTCAAAGGGTATGCACAGTTTGATAACTTTTTGAGCATAGCTCCAAATTGTTCTCCAGAATGGCTGTATCCGTTCACAGCTCCACCAACAATGCATCAGTGTCCCAGCCTTCCCACATCCCCTCCAACATTCATCATTAACTTTTCCTGTCATTTTAGCCAATCTGACAGGTTTCACCCTTGTTCTTAGGAAATGCTTTTAATATATCCCCATTACATATAATGCTTCTGCTGGCTTTTGATAAGAAAAACTCCATTAATTCCTATGCTCTCTAGTGTTTTTAGTAGGAATGGATGCTGTATTTTGACAAAAGGTTTTTCTGCATCTGTTGAGATAATCAGATGATTTCTCTCAGTTTTGTTATTGATATAGTCAATTATGCTGATCATTTTCCTAGTAATGAACTGATTATATTATCTTATCCTGCATTCCTGATATAAATTCCACTTGGTCATACTGTATTATTCTGATGATAAATTGGTATAATCTCTTTGCTAATATTTTATTTATTTTTTTACATCAATTAGAGAGCTCTGTATATAATTTTCTTTCTCTGTTTTGGTTCTTCCTGGTTCATTGTATGAGTAACATATTTGTGGCATAAAAAGAATTTGGTAGGACTCCTTCACCTATTTTTTTTTCAAATAGTTTACATAGTTTTGGAATTAATTATTCTTTAAATGATTGGTAGAATTCACTTAAAAATCCATCTAGCCCTGGAGATTTTTTCATAGGAGTTCATAGATAGCTTGTTCAATTTCATTGTCTAAAATGAGGTTATTGAAATATTTTATTTCCTCTTTTGCTAATCTGAAATTTTTGTTTTTATAAATATTCATCAATTTCATTTAGTCTGACAGATTTATTGGCCTATAATTGGGCAAAATAGCTCCCAATTATTGTTTTAATTTTCTTTTCATTTGGTGTTAATTTATCCTTTTCATTTTTGATACTTGTAATTTGTTTTTCTACTTTAAAAAATCAAATTAGCCTAAGGTTTATTTGTTTTATTTTATTTTATTTATTTTATTGTGTTTTTTTAAAATAAAACCAGCTTTTAGTTTTATTTATTACACTAATAGTTTCCTTATGTCCAATTTTATTTAAATGTTCTGCTGAAATCTAGGGAAACTCCATCTCTACCTTTCATTCCCTTTAAGTGTCTGGGAATACTGAGAGAAAAGGAAATGTCATCAACCTGGCATAACTCATTGCTAATGAGACCAAGTCAAATTTGTGTGGGCTTCACTTCTTTTCCTGGGTGCTCATTAATTGAACACTAAATAATGGTCTAGAATTTTGCCAGGAATTGTAATCAACACCCATCCTCCAATATTTTCAATCTCCATCTTGTTTCATTCTTTGTTCTTTCCTTCCTTCCTTTCTGTCTTTTTCTTCCTACTTTCCTTTTCTTTCTTCCTTCATTTTTTTCTTATTTTTCTTCCTACTTTCTTTTCTTCTTCCTCTTCCCTCCTTTTTTCTCTTCTTACTTTCCTTCTGTTTTGGAAATTGAGGCATTCCTTTTTGTAGTGCCAAGGAACTGGAAAGTGAGTGGCTGCCCCTCAGTTGGAGAATGGCTGAACAAGTTATGGTATAGAATGTTATAGAATATTATTATTCCATAAGAAACAATTAGCAGAATGATTTCAGAGAAGCCTGGAGAGACTTACATGAAGTGATGCTGAGTGAAGTGAGTCGAAGCAAGAGGATATTATACACGACAACGACAAGATTATATGATGATCAGTTGTGATGGACGTGGCTCTTTTCTACAATGTGATGATTTAGGCCACTTCCAGTGGTCTTATGCTGAAGAGAGTCATCTGCGCCCAGAGAGAGGACTGTGGGAACTGAGTTTGGATCACAGCATAGCATTTTCACCTTTTTAATAGTTATTCACTTGCATTTTGTTTTCTTTCCCATTTTTTCCCTTTTGATCTGATATTTGGGAAAATATGTATAGAAAGATTGCACATGTTTAACCTATATTGGATTACTTGCCATCTATGAGAGGAGAGAGAGTGGATAGGAGAGAAAAATTTGTAACACAAGGTTTTGCAAGAGTGGATATTGAAAACTATGTTTTGAAAATTAAAAAAAAAAACTTTATTAAAAAATGGAGGCATTTTGGCCCCTCTCCATCCCCAAGGCACTCCTCCATTTCTAGGACCTTTCAAACATCTCTACCAGGGATTTAGTAATCACCTTTAAAGTCCTCCCCTGCCCCCCAGAATTTTTCAGTTCTCTTTCAGTACTATGACACCAGCTTTGACTTCCTCATAATTAGAGCTGTCAAAATGTGGAATGACCAACCTTGGGAAGTACTGGTTTTCCCCTCACTTGGAGCCTGCAAGCAAAAGCTGACTGACCACTTTTCAGAAACCTAACAGAGGAGATTCTCCTTTATGACAGGCTATCCTTCTGGAGTTTGTTCCTATTCTAATATTCGATGATTTTGTACATGACAAAAGCAGTTGAATCCTCTCTTCACCTTTTTTGTTAAATATATTGGATCTTACCTATTTATCCTCCAATTTTGTTGTTTTTACAAGTCAGAAGCACAATACCATTAGTAGAAAAAACAGAAGTTAACTAGTCAAACAACAAGCATTTATATAGTACCCACTGTATACTAGCTGAAGATACAAAGAAAGGCAAAAGATAGTTTCTGCCCTAGAGTTCAAAGTCTAATGGGAGAAATCACAATCAAACACATAAATACAAATAAGACCCATAAAGGATAAATTGGAGATAATCTTAGAGGTAAGGCACTAAGATTGAGAGGGACCAGGAAAGACTTCTTGAAGAAGGTAGGACTTTAGCTGAGAGGTGAAAGAAAACAGGGAAGTTTAGAGAGAGGGAGACTTCCAGGGATGGTGAAAACGCACCATCAGAAGACAATGCAGAGTGAGGGGAACAACTTGTATAAGGGACAAGGAGGGTGAAGGAAGGCGCAGAAGTCAGGGAGGAGAGATAAGGAGGGAGAGCATTGTAGGCTTGGAGGATAGCCAGAGAAAATACCCGAAAAGAAGAGGGTGAGGGTGGCATTCAGAGCAAAGGAAACAGTGCTAAGTAAAGGCACTGAGGTCTCAGCTTGGGGCATCTTTGGGAAGGACAAGGAAGAAGAGTCTGGTCTTATCTTGTCTGGCTGAGTTGTAGACTGGGTGAAGGGGAACAAAATGAGAAATCAGTTTTTATTTTTTTATTAAAACTTTTTATTTGCAAAACATATGTATGGCTAATTCTACAACATTAACCCTTACAAAGCTTTCTGTTACAATTTTTCCCCCCTACTCCCCACCCCTCCCCTAGATGGCAGGATATCCACTACATGTTAATTATGTTAAAATACTTGACAAATCGAATATATGTATACATATTTCCACACTTATCATTTTTGTGCAAGGAAAATTGTATCTACAAGAAAGAAAATTAAGAGAAAGAAAACACAATGCAAGCAAACATCAATAGAGAACATGACAATGTTATGTTGTGGTCCACATCTCATATCCCTCTCTCTGGGTGTATATGGCTTTCTTCAGTGAACAATTGGAAGTGGTTTGAAACCTTTCATTGTTGAAGAGAGCCATGTCCATCAGAATTGATCATCATATAGTATTGTTGTTGCCGTATATAATGATCTCCTGGTTTTGCTCAGAGAAATCAATTTTTTAAAAAAGCATTTATTAAGCACTTGCTGTGTGCATGGGCATTGAGATAAGTAATGGATGAACAAAGCAGCAGTCACTGCTTTGAAGAAAATTACATTCTAATGGGGGAGAGGAGGAAACTACATGTTCAGGAATTGTTTGAGGTATTGGGAGATTTTTTTTTGAAGATGATATCTAGACTCTCCATGACCCTGGATGAATGGCAGACCTTGGTGGCAGGTGCTCTTTGGAGCTACAGGTGAGAGTTGAGTCCCAGGTGGACACCAAAAGTGGACTAGCAGCCCTGGGAAGGACTGGGTAGTCTTCCCACCACAGGGCCTGCTCCTCCTCAACTCCCATCTGTGTATTCATGTAAGTCTCTCTAAGGTTACTTACTCATTTTCTACTAGGACTTGAATATTGGGTTCCCAGATGGATTTAAGCATAACTACAAAGGATTAGGGTTTCTTCTACTGTCATTCCCTAGCTCAGACTAACAGGTGTGCACCCCAAATCTGTCACTCAATTGACTTAATTTATACTAGCTAGTATTTCTAAAATAGCTAACATGTACACAGCCCCTTAAGGTTTATAAAATGCTTATCTCACTTTATCCTCACAACAACCCCAGAAGCTGGCTGTTCTTATTTCTGATACAGATGAGGAAATTGTGGCAGACAGAGGTTAGGTGACTAGTCCAGGACACCTGGCTAATTAAGTGTTTGGGGCCTGGTTTAAATGTAGGTCTTCCTATCTCTGGGTCAGAATAGTTTAACATCCAAGGGTATTTATTGCCTGATTATCGAGGTGGCACTGTGGAGAGTTCTGGGCCTGAAATAGGAAGATTCTTTCTAGAGTTCAAAATCCAGCTTCAGACATTGACTAGTTGTGTGACCCTGAGCCAATCACTTCACCTGTTTGTCTCAGTTTCCTCATTTGTAAAATGGGTTGCAGAAGGAACCGACCAGCAGCTCCAGTATCTGTGCCAAGAAAGCCCCGAATGGGGTCACCAGGAGTGAAATTTTATTTCTGACCAAGTATTGTTACTTCCCCTCACCCACTTTGGAGCAAGCTGTCTCCTTGCCCTATGTGGGGCTCCTGGGAAGGTGAGCTCACACTCAAAGAGGACAATACCCCAAGTCCAGGGTTTTCTCCCTCCCCAGCTCTTTTGGGTTTTAGGAGTTGGAGCTCTGGGCGAGACACCCGCCTTTCCTCAGTTTCCCTCAGAAAAGTCGCTGCTGGGAATTCCTTGGGGAAGTGACCTTTAATTTAGTTTTCGAAGAAATCACTTGAAATCCAGGAAGGGGTCCGGGCCTCGGTGGGTTGGGATGGCCAAAGCTGGACTAGCCCAGCCTGCCCCCTCCCAGTAACATCCCCAGGGACCCCTCTTTGCCAGGTGGGGGTGGGGGGCGATTCCGCGGGGTTGGGCTTTAACTTCGTCCTCCCCACAGTGACTGGGGACGCCCACCGGAGCCGTCTTCGCCTCTTGCCCAATCCTGCTCGGCAGCCGCGTCCTGGACAGGGAGGCTGGGGGCACGAATGCGGCCAGGGCACTTTCTGGCTCTCGCAGCCGGCTCCCTAGCTTCCCTCAAAGGAGCCTCCTACGGGACCGTGTTCCCCTAGAAGAACAAGCATCCCCCGGTGCCAGATCCGAGGGTCAGAAGGTGCCAGAGGGGAAACTGAGGCACGCTCGGGGTCACACCTACGAAATCCAAGGCAGGATTAGAACGCAGGGCTTTTCGCCTCTGAAGGCCGCCCACTGCGGCCCCCCCAGCCTGGGCTTCAGCTCCTTCGGGATCGGTCGTCATTGGGCTCCGCGGCCTTCCCTCCTCTACAAGGCTGACACGTCCTTTCCCTCTCTGGGACTCAGTTTCCTTCTTTGTAAAATTGAGGGCTTGAACACTGAGGCCCCTTCGCGTTCTAGACTCACGACCCTGGCCTTCCCCCACCTCCTCCCCCTTCTCACTCAGAGCCGGGCACCGAGGGGCGGGGCCGAGCGCTGGAAGCTGTGTCCCCGACCCCAGAGGGGTTCCGAGGGGCGGGGCTGCGCGCTCTCGGAGTGGAGGGTGGTCCCACCTCTCAGCGCGCAGCGCGGCCAGTAGTGCTAGGGGGCGTGGTCTCGCGGAGGTGCGCGCTCCTGGACTCCATCGCGCGCTCCCGTGCTCGACCCCGCTCTCGCGGTGCTTGGCTCGGGAGCTCCCTGGTAGCTGTGTCTGTCTAGGAGCTCGCTCTGTCCGGGCCTGAGTCGCCGCTGCTCGGCTGGTGAGTCCTGGGAACGGGGCCGGGCTGACGCGGTGGGTGGCGCCATTGTTACCGCGACTGCGGGACCGGGGCCGGGGAGGGGAGCGGAGCGGAGCAGGGCTGAGGCCCGGCCTAGCTTGGGCTCCGAGGGGCGGCCAGGCCCAGCTCCCTCCCCTCCCCCTCCTGTCCGAGCCCAGGGCGCTTGCGCGGCGCGGCGCAGCTAAAAGGGGCCGGGGGGGGGGGGGGAGGAGAGGGGGCTTCCCTTCCTTTGCCTCCCCCCTTCTCCTGTTTCTCTTCCCTCTCCTGACCTGGGCTAGTCTCTGATTTTACTGTTCCTCATGAACTTTAACCTACACGAACATTTCAACCTAGAGCCCCCACAGAGCCCCGCCCCCCAGTTGGATTTTGTGCTTTTTCGGATGTTAAAAAGTGCCCACTTTTGGGGGGCGGAGGCCAGCCCTGTGAGCAGTCTGGCCTGCAGGTCCTCCTGGACCCTCTCTAGTCTACTTTTGTTTCATGGATTCCCCCCCCCCATTATTTTCCGTTATAATGCCCTGGATGCAGTCCAATCACCTGAGAGCACACTTTGCAGGCCTGAAAATGCCCCGAGAATTTTCTGTATTGTTATAAACAAATACTTAGAGATCCATACTCCCTCCCTCCTTTTCCAGAGGAGAGTCTAACCCTGAAACTACCTCGGGCCCCCCTGCCTGGGTCTGTTTCCTCATCCGTAAAATGGGCATAATAGGATCCCTTCAATCACAAAATGACCAGTAAACATCAATTACTGGGTAAAATGAGGGTTTTCTTAAGTCAGTCCTGTACCAGTAATTCACAGGTGGCTGAGATTTAGAACCCGGAGCTGCCCCGACCCATTTTGGATCAATGCTCAGTATTTGGAAGGAAGACCCGAGTTCTCATATACATTCAGACATGTATCAGCAGAGTCTTTGATTGCCTCAGTTTCCTCATCTCTAATAATAGCACCTGCCCTCAGAGGTTGTCCAGAGGGTCAGAAATCATGTTTTTGAACTGTTTTGTAACCCTCAAAGTACGAGCTCTTCCTGGTGGAAAGGGGATTCTCATGCAGGTACAGGTTGACTTAGGCCTTGGGATCTCAGTTTTGTAGCCGGAAGAGACCTTAGAGAAGAGGGCACCTACTTCATTTCATAATTCTGAAAAGCAAATGTGTGAACATGTCCAAAAGCTCTTTCCTAACCTTCACTGGCCGAGTAAATGGGGAGTTCTCTTTTTTACCTCTTTTGCTGTCAGTGGACTCTTAAGGGTCATTTCCAGCTGAGAATCTTTGACTTTGTGCCCAATTCCTCCGCTTACAGATGAGGAGATGGAGCCCCAGAGAAGGGCAATCAATGATTGATTTACTTGGACCCAACTTCCCAAGGAAGAGAGTAAACAACCTTCCTCAGGACTGGGACCTGTTTCCCTTTTGATCCTTGATCTCCTTCCTCCTCCAAGCCAAAGTGTCAAGTCACTTGTACTAGCTACTTGCCATGGGGTAACTAGTCTAGTTGGGAGAAATTCACTTCAGCCAAATAAACATTATGTTGTACCTGCTATATACAGAATACGTTTGAGAGCAAGGTCCAGAATTATTGGCCCTACTCTCCTATAGATGATCATTTAATTTAGGGATATATCCAAAATACACATAGCATAAATACAGTAGAGAAGTGAAAACATAATTTTTGAAGTTAGAGGGAGAAATTACAATCCAAAGTAGCTTTATAGAGGAGGTACTTTTTGAATTGGGTTTTAAAGGCTGGGTAGGAATTCCATTAGACCAAGAAGGCTGACATTCAGGACTAGGTGACAAAACACCAAGGCAAAAAACAATGTTTTGGGGATGGAGAGTAGTTGTCAGTTTTGGCTGGAGCAGAGTGAAGAGTCATGAACCGGAACAATGCTGAAAAAATATTAGGTGATTTTGGAGATTTTTTTTTTTTTTAACCTGAAGACCTGATGTTCTCTTTCAGGTTTGCAGAGTGCTCTATGTAGGAAGTGTTGGGAGGATTGAGGTAATGGGATGTACTTGCTGACAGAGGTACTGGAGTGTTCATGATGAAGTTGTCAAGGAAAGAATGTAGAAGAAACAATTTACAAGAAAGCTTTGTGGCCCACCCATGGGGAAGAATGAAAAAGCTGATGTAAAGGGAGTAAAGAGACAGGCCAAGGTAGGGAGAGAACTTGGTAACTTGTGAGTCCATAGAAAGCGGGTATATAAAAAAGAGGAGATGGTCTCTATCCTTGTCAAACAGTCTCAGATACTCAGTAGGTAAAAAGCTTAAGTGACTTTTGTGTGGTTATGTAGCTCTTATTATGAGATTCTAGATTTGAAAACAGAATCCAGCACTCTTACCTCCTGGGACATCAAATGGTAATGGAAACAGTAGAGGTTGTTGTTCTACTAAGTGGCTTGTTTCATCCTGATGTAAGGAAGCATTACCTGGTCATTAAATCTCTGGAAAAGTGGAATGGACCAGCTCCCCCCACATAATGCCTCTTCATAGGATGTTTTCAAAAAGAGAACTAGATGAATATTTATTGGGAATATAGTAGAGGAAACTCCTGGTCAAGTATCATTAGGTCTTGTTCCTATCAGTTTTGGAGGTGTGTGTGTGTGTGTGTGTGTGTGTGTGTGTGTGTGTGTGTGTGTG
>JAJPUD010014161.1:0-17512 GCA_023553655.1 Myrmecobius fasciatus
GTAGTGGATATCCTGCCATCTAGGGGAGGGGTGGGGAGTTGGGGGAAAAATTTGTAATGGAAAGCTATGTAAGGGTTATTGTTGAAGAATTACCCACACATATGTTATGCAAATAAAATTTAAAAAAAATAAAAATTAAAAATAAATAAATAAATAAATAAATAAATAAAATAAAATAAAATCCTAAAAAAAAATCTCTTTGGAATATAAACTCAGTAGAAACACTGCTGGGTCAAAGGGTATGCATTGTTTGATAACTTTTTGAGCATAATTCCAAATTGCTCTCCAGAATGGTTGTATCTGTTCACAGTTCCACCAACAATGTATCAATGTCTCAGTTTTCCCCCATCCCCTCCAACATTCATCATTATCTTTTCCTGCTGTCTTATCCAATCTGAGAAATGTTTAGTAGTATCTCAGAGTTGTCTTTATTTGCATTTCTCTGATCAATAATGATTTGGACCACCTTTTCATATGACTAGAAATAGTTTCAATTTCTCCTGAGTACAATCTAAGGAAGACTAAATTCATATAATGAATGTAAGTAAAATAATTGTGTATATTTTTATTTGTGGTTATGTATTGTTTTAAGAATGAAAACAGGGATGAGGTGAGATAAATATTCTTACTAACTAATCAAGGGAAAAAGAAAAGATTAAAGAAAGTTTCATACAAGGAATGCTAATTGTTGTTCAGTTTGGCAATTATGTAGCCTAGTGGGTTGAGTTTGGCATCAGAAAGAGTCATCTTTCTGCGTCCAAATCTGACCTCAGACACACAGTAATTGTATGACTGGACAATTCACTTAACTTTGTTTGCCTCAATTTCCTCATTTGTAACATAAGCTGAAGAACAAAATAGTAAACCACTCCAGTATCAGCCCAAATGAGGCTACAGAGAGCTGGACATGACAGAACAAACATATTTGACCTTATCCTTAAGATGGGATAATGTTTATGAGGGATAGTAAATAATCTAATTTACTGGAACATAGCAACAGAAGAGAGCGTTTAGAAGTGTAAGAGATCTTAGAAATCACATAATTCAGCACTTAATTTTACAGAAGATGAAACATTACTCAGAGAGAATATTTAATATACTAACAGTGGTACTATATAGTTGAGACAGAAGTTAAATTAAATTCTGTAACTTTGAACCCATCATTTGTCTCTGAATGCATGAAAGGGAGCAGCATAACTTAAAAGTGGAAAAGAAATGGTTGATGAAAAATTGTAGAGGTCCTCAAATAATAAGGTAAGGGATTTTGACTTCATTTGGTAGACAATGGAGAGCTATTTTTTTTTAATCCAACAGTGAGATAATTAGATCAATGCATAAGGAAGATTCAATTGGAAGCAGTAGTATTGAATGATTCTACATTCAAGTATCTTTCCACTATATCAGAAGACCTTGGTTTAAAATGGAGCTCTGGTAGTCACTGGTTGTATGACCCATCTCTGTGATTAGAAGCAAATAACGTGTCTTGTGCAAGGGAAAACAAGGAAGTCGATGTCACAGGAACAAGTTTGTGCATTAGACTAAACTGTAAAAACTCTAGGAAGGAGAAATCATGCTATGAAGTGTTTCATGATTTTATATTTAATCTTGTAGGTAATATGGAACCACAAGAGTTTATTGAAAAGGAGAATGCCATGATCAGAACTATGCTTTTGGAAAATGACTGACAGCACAATGAAAGATGGACTGGAAAGAGAAGACTTGAAGAAGGAAGAGTAATCATCAAGCTAATGGAATACTACAAGTGTGAGGTGATAAAGACCTACACTAGAGTGGTAGCAGCATCAGAAGAGAGAAAGGGTCAATTATAAAAGATGTTGAAAAGGTAGAATAGATAGGGCTTAACTATAGATTACATATGAAGAGTGAAATTGAGGAGCTGAGGATCACACCTATGTAGGTAGGTTGGGTAGCTCAGGGATTGATGGTGGTTGTGGTTAATAGGAAAATTAGGAAGAGGGGGAGGTTTTGAGGGAAAGATAATAAATTTCATTTTAGACAAATGAGTTTAAGATGTTTATGTGACATCTGTTTCAAAATGTCCAATAGGGTGTTGGACATTTGAAACTGGAAATTAGAAAAGAAATTAGGGCTATATGTAAATCTGAAAATCATCTGCATGGGGATGATTATTGAAAAAATGGGACCTGATGAAATGATCTAGCAAAATAATCTAGTGAGAGCAGATGACTTTCAGTTGGGAATGACTGTATGAGTTACAATATATGAATGTAATGAAGGATTATTGTTATTTAAGAAACAATTAGCAGATCATTCCTGAAGTCAGGAGTACCTGAGTTCAAATTTGGCCTCAGACACTTAAACCTTTCCTAGCTGTGTGACCCTAGGCAAGTCACTTGACCCAAATTGCCTCAACAAAACAGACACATACATACACACACACACACACACACACACACACAAAACCAACTAAAAAAAGAGAAACAATTAGGACGAATTCACCAAGGTCTGGAGAGACTTACATGGACTAATTCTAAGTGAAGCGAATAGAACTAAGGGAACATTTTATACAGCAACAAGAAGATTATGTGATAACTCTGACAGACTTGCCTCTTTTCAACAATAAGGTGATTCAGGGCAATTCTAATAGACCTATGATGGAGTGAGCCATCTGCATCCAGAGAGAGGACTCTAGGGACTGAATATGGATTCCAATATAGTATTTTCATCTTTGTTGTCTTTGTTTGCTTGCTTGCTTGCTTGCTTGTTTTTTTCTTTTATTTTTCCTTTTTGATCTGATTTTTTTTAATGCAGCATGATAAATGAAATATATTTAGAATAACTGCACGTATTTAACCCATATCAGATTACTTGCTGTCTAGGGGAGAGGGAATGTGAGGAGGGAGGAAGAAAATTATGGAGCACAAGGTTTTGCAAAAGTGAATGTTGAAAACTATCTTTGGCATATGCAGATGGAGCCAAGATGGCAGAGTAAAGACAGGACTCTCTGTGTCCTCCTCTGACCTTCTCTCAAACCAACAGCAGATTAAGCCTCTGAACTGATTTTTAAGTCAAAGAATCCACAAATATTTGGAATACAAAACATTCTTTGCAGAAGTTACTTTGGAAAAGCTCCTGAGCAGGTCTGTTTCAGTTGGGCAGGGGTTGGACAGTTTTCTGAGTTCAGATGCAGCTCCGAGAGACAGGGCAGGAAGCTGGTCAGGATTCAGAGTGGAAGATTCTAAACACCTGGGGAGTCTATTGGAGACTCTCCAGATACTTTGCTCTGATTGTGGGCAGGTGTTTTGCCTATTGCAAAATGTAGATTGGAACACACTGCAAACATGGGACCTAGCCTGGTTGGAAGTCAATCAGCCAAATTGCCCCAGGCAAATTACCTCACCTGCCACTTCTCTGCTTTAAACAGACCTCAAGCTTTAAAAAAATGAATAAGAAACAGAAAAGAACTCTCACCATAGACAGCTTTTATAGACAGAAAGAAGGGCAGACCCCAGATCCTGAGGTTCCTAAAGGTAAAGCAACTCCAGAGGAAGCCACAGATGGAGACATGACCTGGTGCCTCTTTCACCAAGCTTTCTTAAAAGACTGCATAAAAATCTCCAAAAAAAGTTAGATGAAAAATGAGGAAATGAATTGAGATCAATGCAAGAAGGATATAATGCCCTCCAAAAGAGATACAATAAAGACACCAATTCACTGAAAAACAAAATTGATGAAATGGAAAAAAGTATGCAATGAACAAATTGGCCAGTTACAAAAGGAGCTTAAAAAAAGGTAACTGAAGAAATTAATACATTAAAAATTAGAATTGAACAAATGGAAGTGAATGACTCAATAAGACTTCAAGAATCAGTCAAACAAAAACTAAAAAAATGAAAAAAATAGAAGAAAATATGAAATATCTCTTAGGAAAAACAACTGACCTGGAAAATAGATCTAGGAGAGGCAATCTAAGGATTATGGGACTTCCTAAAAGCCATAATAAAAAAAAGAATCTAAACACATTTTTCTAGGAAATCTTGATAGAAAACTGGCTGGATGTGTTAGAATCAGAAGACAAAATCAACATCGAAAGAATTCACTGATCACCTCCTGAAAGAAACCACAAAATTAAATCCCAAAGGAATATCATGGCTAAATTTCAGGACTATCGCACCAAGGAAAAGATATTGCTAGCACGTAGAAAGAAACAATTCAAATACTGAGGAACTGTAATTAGAATCACACAAGATCTGTCAGCCTCCATATTGAAGGATCAAAGGGCCTGGAACCAGATATTTCGAAAAGTAAAGGAACTTGAATTGCAGCCAAGAATAACCTATCCAGTTAGAATGAGCATTATCTTCCAGGGAAGAAGATGGACATAATCATATAGGTGAATTTCAGCTATTTCTAATGAAAAGACCAAATCTGAACAAAAAATTTAACCTCCAATCACAGAACTCAAGAGAAGCATAAAAAGGTAAAAAGGAAAGAACTCTTGAGAACTATATTTCTACCATTGGTATACTCAAAGAATGGGGTTATAATTTGATTTTACTTTGATATAATGGAAAAAAATAGTGGTGTAAGGACTATCATACTGTAAAAAGAGGGGAAAGGTGGTAAAATAAGATTTAAAAAAGGAGGTAAAAATAAAGTAAAATCTTATGAAGAGAAAAAGAAAACCTAATGTAATTGAAGGGAAGTAGGGAGGGGGATGAGCATCATGTAAATCTTACTCTCATCAGATTAGGCTCTAAAAGAGTAAATCAGATACATTTGGTTTCATAGAGAAACTTGTCCTTCCTTATAGGGAAGTGTGGAGGAAAGGAGGAAAAGAAAGAGATAGACTAATAGAAGGGAAAATAGAAGAATTAGGGAAAAGGAATAAAAAGGGGGGAGGGGCTCTAAAGAGGGAGAACTGTTTGGGGAAGGTAGTCATCTAAAACAAAATACTGAAGGGAGAAAGGGGAAAGGGAAGAGAAAAACATAACTTGGGTAAATAAGATGGAAAGACATACAGAATTAGTTATTTTAACTGTGAATGTGAATGGGATGAACTCTTCCATAAAATGGAAGCAGATAGCAGACTGGATTAGAAATCAGAATCCAACAATATGTTTTTTACAAAAAACACATCTAAAGCATAGAGATGCATACAGGGTGAAGGTAAAAGGCTGGAGTAGAATATACTATGCTTCAGGTGAACAAAAAAAAAAAAGCAGAGGTAGCAATCCTGATCTCAGATCAAGTAAAAGCAAAGAAAAATCTAATTAAAAGAGATAAGGAAGGAAATTGTATTTTACTAAAGGGCACCATAGATAATGTAGTAATATCAATACTAAACATATATGCAACAAGTGGTATAGCATCTAAATACCTAGAGGAGAAATTAAGAGAGATGCAAGAAGAAATAGATAGCAAAACTATACTAGTGGGGGATCTCAACCTTGCTCTCTCAGAATTTTTTGAATCAAACCAAAAAATAAATAAGAAAGAAGTAAGCAAGATAAACAAAATGTTAGAAAAGTTAGGTATGATAGATTTTTGGAGAAAATTGAATGTAGACAGTAGGGAATTTACTTTTTTCTCTGTGGTTCATGGAATTTATACAAAAATTGACCATGTGTTAGGGCATAAAAATGTCAAAATCAAATGTAGAAAGGCAGAAACAGTAAATGCATCTTTTCCAGATCATGATAAAATAAAATAAATGAAAAATCACATGCAATATAAGGCCAGGAGAAAGTAGATCAAAAGTTAATTGGAAATTAAATAATCTAATCCTAAAGAATGAATGGGTGAAAGAGCAAATCATAGATACAATCAATAATTTCATCCAGGAGAATGAAAATATTGAAACAACATACCAAAATTTGTGGGAAAGGGCCAAAGCTGTTATAAGGGGTAATTTTATATCTCTAGATGCTTTCTTGCATAAAATAGAAAAAAGAGATCAATAAATTGGGCTTACTACTAAAAAATATAAAAAATAAAAAAAAACACAACTAGAAAAAAGAGCAAATAAAAAACCCTCAGTTAAATACCAAACTGGAAATTTTGAAAATAAAAGAGGAGATCAATAAAATTGAAAATAAGAAAACTATTGAATTAATAAATAAAACTAAGAGCTGGTTTTATGAAAAAAAAAACACAAAATAGATAAGACTTTAGTTAATTTGATTAGAAAAAGGAAAGAGGAAAATCAAATTGCTAATCTCAAAAATGATAAGGGAGAACTTTCTTACAATGAAGAGAAAATTAGAGCAATAATTAGGAGTTACTTTGCCCAACTTTATGCCAAAAAATTTGATGATATAAATGAAATGGAGGAATATCTACAAAAATATAGATTGCCCACGTTAACAGAAGAGGATATAAATTATTTAAATAGCCCCATATCAGAAAAAGAAATAGAACAAGCTATTAACCAACTCCCTAAGAAAAAATCTCCAGGGCCAGATGATTTTACATGTGAATTCTACCAAACATTCAAAGAACAATTAATTCCAATACTATATAAACTATTTGAAAAAATAGGGAAAGAAGGTGTACTGCCAAATTCCTTGTATGATACAGATATGTTACTGACAGCTAAACCAAGTAGGATGAAAACAGAGAAAGAAAACTATAGACCAATTTCCCTAATGAATATTGATGCAAAAATCCTAAATAAGATATTAGCAATAAGATTACAGAAAATCATACCTAGGATAATACATTATGACCAAGTAGAATTTATACCAGGAATGCAGGGCTGGTTCAATATTAGGAAAACTATCAGCATAATCAATTATATTAATAAACAAAATAACAAAAATCACATGTTTATCTCAATAGATGCAGCAAAAGCATTTGATAAAATCCAACATTCCTATTAAAAACACTAGAGAGTATAGGAATAAATGGGCTTTTCCTTAAAATGATTAGTAGCCTCTATTTAAAAACATCAGTAATCATCATAGGTAATGGGGACAAACTAGACTCATTCCCAATAAGATCAGGAGTGAAACAAGGCTGTCCACTGTCACCATTACTATTTAATATTGCATTAGAAATATTAGCTTTGGCAGTAAGAGAAGAAAAAGAGATAAAAGGAATTAGAGTAGGTAATGAAGAAACCAAATTATCACTCTTTGCAGATGACATGATGGTATACTTAGAGAACCCTAGAGACTCAACTGAAAAACTGCTAGAAACAATTCAGAACTTTAGAAAAGTTGCAGGATACAAAATAAATCCACATAAATCATCAGCATTTTTATATATTGCCAACAAAGTTCAGCAGCAAGAAATACAAAAAGAAATTCCATTCAAAATTACTGTTAATAGTATAAAATATTTGGGAATCTATTTGCCAAGGAGCAGTCATGAACTAAACTAAAAAAAAAACTAAACTACAAAACACTGCACACAAATAAAATCAGACCTAATCAGTTGGAAAAACATCAAGTGTTCATAGGTAGGATGAGCAAATGCAATAAAAATGAGAGTACTATTCAAACTAATTTACTTATTTAGTGCCATACCAATCAAATTCTCAAGAAATTATTTTACAGATATAGAAAAAATAGTAACAAAGTTTATTTGGAAGAACAAAAGATCAAGAATTTCAAGGGAATTAATGAAATAAAGGCTGATGAAGGTGGCCTTGCTGTGCCAGATCTAAAACTATATCATAAAGGAGCAGTCCTCAAAACCATTTGTTACTGGCTAAGAAATAAAGTAGTTGATCAGTGGAATAGGATTGGATCACAGAACAAACCAGATAATAACTATAGCAGTCTAGTGTTTGATAACCCCAAAGACCCTAACTTTTGGGATAAGAACACACTATTTGGCAAAAACTGCTGAGAAAATATGAAACTAGTGTGAAAGAAACTAGGGCTTGAAAGAAACTTAATACCATATGCCAAGATGAGATCTAAATGGGTTCAAGATTTAGATATAAAGAGTGATATTATAAGCAAATTAGAGGACTTTAGGATAGTTTACTTCTCAGACCTGTGGAAAAAGAAGAAATTTGTGTCCAAAGAAGAACTGGAACTCTTAATTGAACACCAGATATATAATTTTGTTTATATTAAGTAAAAAAGCTTTTGTACAAACAAACCCAATGCAGACAAGATTAGGAGGGAAGCAATAAATTGGGAAATCATCTTTACATTTACGGGTTCTGATAAAGGCCTATTCATAATTATAAGAATTCAAGCCACTCTCTAGTCCATAAATGGTCAAAGGATATGAACAGACAATTTTCAGATGATGAAATTAAAACTATTTCTAGTCATATGAAGAGGTGCTCCAAATCTCTATTGATCAGAGAAATGCAAATTAACACACCTCTGATATACCACTATACCCCTATCAGACTGGCTAAGATGACAGAAAAAGATAATGATGAATGTTGGAGGGGATGTGGGAAAACTGGACACTGATGCATTGCTGGTGGAACTGTGAACAGATCAATCTCTATTGATGTTTGCTTGCATTATATTTTCTTTCTCAGGTGTTTTTTTCCTTTCCTGTACAGCAAGATAAGTGTATAAATATGTATTCACATATTAGATCTGTCAAATATTTTAACATAATTAACATATATTAGACTTCCTGCCATCTAGGGGAGTAGGTGGGGGGATAGGAGGGAAAAAATTTGTAGCAGAAAGCTTTGCAAGGGTCAGTGTTGAAAAATTACCTATGCATATGTTTTCCAAATAAAAAGCTTAAAAAATTAAATTAAAAAAAAAGAGGAGACCTCAAGCCTTAAAAAAAATGAATAAAAATCCCAAAGGAACTCTCACTGTAGACAGCTTTTATGGAGAAAGAAAACAGACCTCAAATCCTGAGGTCCCTAAAGGTAAAGCAACTCCAGAAAAAGCCCCAAAGGGAGACATGAACTAGTCCCCATCTCATAAGGATTTCTTTGAAGATTGCATAAATGATCTTAAAAGAGAGTTACAAGAAAAATGGGAAAATGAAATGAGATCATTGCAAGAAGGAATGGAAAAAGTACATACAAAAGAGATATGAAAAACACACCAATTCAGTAAAAAACTAAACTGGTGAAATGGAAAAAGAATGCAATGAACAAAGAAATTCAATTGGCCAATTGCAAAAGTAGCTAAAAAAGTTAACTGAAGAAAATTATACACTAAAAACTAAAATTGAACAAATGGAAGTTAATGACTCAATAACACTTCAAGAATCAGTCAAACAAAAAAAACAAAATAAAAAAATAGAAGAAACTATGAAATATTTTTAGGAAAAATAACTGACCTGGAAAATGATTCTAGGAGAGACAATCTAAAGATTATAGGGCTTCCTCAAAGCCATGATGAAAAAAGAACCTAGACATCATCTTACAAGAAATCACAAAAGAAAACTGCCCTAATATTTTAGAATCAGAAGGTAAAATAGCCATTGCAAGAATCCACTGATCACCTCTTAAAAGAGACCCCATAATTAAATCCCCAAGGAATATTGTGGCTAAATTACAGAAGGGAAAGATATTGCAAGCAGCCAGAAAGAAACAATTTAAATGCTGAGGAGCCACAATGTGGATCCAGAACCCATCAGCTTCCACCTTAAATGATTGAAGGGCCTGGAATCTGATATTCTGAAAAGCAAGGGAACTGGGATTATAGCCCAGAATAAGCTGTCCAGCTAAAATGAACATTATCTTTCAGGAAAGAAGATGGACATTCAATGACATAGGTGAATTTCACCTATTCCTAATGAAAAGACCAGAACTGAACAAAAATTGATCTATTGATCTCTAAATACAGAACTCAAGAGAAGCAGAAAAATGTAAAAAGAACAAACAAACAAAAAAAAAAACTTCTTGAGAACTATATTTCTGTTATGGCTATACTTAGAAAATGCAGGTATAATTTGATCTTATTATGATAATATGAAAAAGAAATTAGAGGTAGAAAAGAGATCATACTGGAAGAAGAGGAAAAAGGAGGCAAAATATGGGAAATTACATCTCATGAAGGGGCAAAAGAAAACCTATTATAATTGAGAGAAAGAAGGAAGGGGGATGAGCATTGTGTGAATCTTACTCTCATCAGATTTGACTCTAAGAGAGAATGTCAGACATATTTAGTATCACAAAGAAGCTGTTTTCACCTTATAGGGAAATAAGAGGGATGGGGGGAAAGAACGGGAAAGACTAATAGAAGGGAAAACAGAAGAATTAGAGGAAAGGTGCAAAAAAGGGGGAGGAGCTCTAAAAGGAGAGGACTGTTTGAGGGAAGTGGTCATCAAAAGCAAAATATTGAGAAGGAAGGAAGGGAGATAGGAAAGAGAAAATCATAACCTAGGATAAATAAAATGGCAGGAAATGCAAAATTAGTTATTTTAACTGTGAAAGTGAATGGGATGAACTTTCCCATCAGGCAGAAGCGGATAGCAGAATGGATTAAAAGCAAGAATCCAACATATATTGTTTACAAGAAATACATTTAAAGCATAATGATATATACAGAGTGAAGATAAAGGGCTGGAGGAGAATACATTATGCTTCAGGTGAACAAAAAAGAGCAGGGGTATCAGTCCTGATCTCAGATCAAGTAAAAGCAAAGATAGTTATAATTAAAAGAGACGAGGAAGGAAACCATATTTTACTAAAGAACACCATAGATAATAAATCAATATCAATACTAAACATATATGCACCTGTAGTTGATCAGTGGAATAGGTTAGGTTCACAGGACAACATAGTCAATGATTATAGCAATCTAGTATTTGACAAACCAAAAGATCCCAGCTTTTGGGATAAGAACTCACTATTTGACAAAAATTGCTGGGAAAATTGGAAACTAGTATGGCAGAAAATAGGCATTGACCCACAACTAACACCTTTTACAAAGATAAGATTGAAATGGGTTCATGATCTAGATATAAAGAATGATATAAACAAATTAGAAGAACATATGATAATTTGTGTCTCAGATCTGTGGAGAAGGAAGGAATTTGTGACCAAAGAAGAACTAGAGATCATTATTAATCACAATATATATAATTTTGATTATATCAAGTTAAAAAGTTTTTGTATAAACAAAACTAATGCAAACAAGATTAGAAGGGAAGCAATAACCTGGGAAAACATTTTTACATTCAAAGGTTCTGATAAAGGTTTTATTTCTAAAATATATAGAGAATTAACTCAAATTTATAAGAATTCAAGCCATTCTCCAATTGATAAATGGTCAAAGGATATGAGCAGACAATTGTCATATGAAGAAATTGAAATTATTTCTAGTCATATGAAAAGGTGCTCCAAATAACTATTGATTAGAGGAATGCAAATTGAAACAACTCTTGAGACACCATTATACACCTCTAAGATTGGCTAAAATGATAAGAAAAGATAATGATGGATATTAGAGGGGATGTGGGGAAAACTGGGACATTGATACATTGTTGGTGGAATTGTAAATGGATATAACCATTCTGGAAAGCAATTTGGAACTATGCGCAAAAAGTTATCAAACTGTGCATACCCTTTTCCCAGTTGTGTTTCTACTGGGTTTATATCCCCAAAAGATCTTAAAGGAGGGAAAGGGACCCACATGTGCAAAAATGTTTGTGGCAGTCCTTTTTGTAGTGACAAGAAACTGGAAACTGATTGGATGCCCATCAATTGGAGAATGCCTGAATAAATTATGGTATGTGAATGTCATGGAATATTATTGTTCTGTAAGAAAAGACCAACAAGATGATTTCACAGAGTTGTGGAGTGACTTACATGAACCAAAGATAAGTGAAATGAGAAGAACTAGGAGATCATTATACATGGCATCAACAAGATTATACTATGATCAATTCTGATGGACATGGTTCTCTTCAACAATGAGGTGACTCAAACCAGTTTCTATTGTTCAATGAAAAAGAAAGCCATATATGGCCGGAGAGAGGCCTCTGGGAACTGAGTGTGGACCACAAATAGCATTTTAATGCTTTTTTGTTGATGTTTGCTTGCATTTTTTTCCTTCTTAGGTTTTTTTCTTTTTCTTTCTAGACCCAAGTTTTCTTGTGCTGTATCTTCTTGTGGTGTAAATTCTCTTTCTCTACAATCTACTGTATAGATATGTATACATATATGGATATGTATACATATATACTGTATAGATATGTATACTTAGGTTGGATTTATTGTATATTTTAATATTTAATATATTTAACATTTTAATCATTTAATATATTTAACATGTATATTATTAATATGCCATCTAGGGGAGGGGATGGGGGAAAAGGAGGGAAAATTTGGAACAGAATATTTTGCAAATGCCAATGTTGAAAAATTACTCATATGTTCTGTAATTAAAAAGCTTTAATAAAAAAAGAGAACTAGGGCAGCGAAGTAGATTAGTGGATAGAGCACCAGTCCTGAAGTCAGGAGGACCTGAGTTCAAATCTGGTCTCAGACACTCAACACTTCTTAGCTGTTTGACCCTTGGCAAGACACTTAACCCCAAATGCCTCAGCAAAAAAAAAAAAAATTAAAATTAAAAAATTAAAAAATAAAAAATAGTAATTAAAAAAACTATCTTGGCATATATTTAAAAAATAAAAACCTTTTATAAAAATAGTATAATGAGAAGGAAAGCTTTCCCCAGGTCATAGCTTTGGTTGACACCCATAGTTAGCAGGATCCCACAAAGGAGCCTTATGAGGAATATTCAGACAGGTAAGAGAACTAACAGAGACTAATATCATTAAAAACTAGAGAAAGAGAATTTATATGGGGGGATGATAGTAGTATCAAAGACTAGAGAGAGTTGAGTAAAGATGAAAATTGAGAAGAGGCCATTAGATTTAGCAATTAAGAAATGATTGAAAATTTTGGAAATGGCACTGTCAAGTTTGCGATGAAGCCTGAAACTGGAATGCACAGAATTAAGAAGAGATCATAATCAATAGGAAAAAGACATAAAATTATGAGTTATAGAATATGTAAAATTATATTATTTTAACTGGTAAAGATATTTCCAGGTGGGGAGGTACTTTCTTACTATGACTCATTTAAAATTAGCAGCATCTACATATAGCTATTTTCCTAATTCTGTGTCTTTGTTACTTAGTTAAGATTTGTTTTCTTTAGTGCCTGTATAATATAAAGTACAGGAGGCATAATAAATTCTGGATGATCATTCAAGACCTAGATTAATGATATTTTACTGAATGTGGGCATGGCTACATATTTTAACTACATTCCTACCATTCATTTATGAAGACACTGCTGATGGTTATTGTTATATGTGAATTTGTGGCTGTGGCTTGAAAGATCAATACCTAAATAGAAGCCTGACCACAATGCATATCCATCAGGAGTGATTGTCAACTTGTAGCTCTAGCCTTCAACTATGATAATTTTTTTCAGGAGATAAATTTATAAACATCTTAAAATCTGGAGCTTGCTAAAGTTTCTTAATCAGAATTTTTTGTTCTAGATATTTATGCTGAAGAAAGCATTTTGAAATGGCTGTGGTCTGTTGAAAAACATTAGTTATGCTTTGATGAACAACTGGGTCATTAGGAAAAATTGATATACAGCTTCTGTTAACACCAAACAGCTTAATATCAGGATAAATAAAGCTTTGTTTGTGCCAAAATAAGATCTGTGTCAAAGATCATGATAGGCCAAATACCATCTTTATGCCTATTATATGACACCATCATAACAAGGAGAAGCATTGCTCAAAGTTATAAAACTTTTCCTTTTTCTCTCTTTGTCATATATTTTCTGTTCCCTTTTTCTACCTATTAAAATAGCTGATTCTTTTATGTCCTATTTCTAATTCCTCCTACCAAAATTTGTTTTCAAGAAAACTGTAAATGAACAAAACATGCTAGTTTTATTTAGAGCAAAAATGAACAAGAGAGCAAGAAAACTAGATTCACTGCTTGGAGCAGATGGTTTAGCATTAACAGAGGATAGAGAGAAAATAGAGCTCTTCTGTTTGACTGCAGAGGCAGAACTAATAGTCGTGGATAGGAAGTTGCCAAGAGATTTAGGTTCAATTTAAGGAAAATATTCCAAGAGGAAGCAAGACGTGGATAGAGTTGGTACCAGAAACAGGAAAATATGGTAGAATCATCCCTGGGCAAGTCACATACTCTCAGTACCCCAAAAAGCTCTTTAGAACTTTATACTATAGTAAAATTGTCATTCTGTATTGATAGAGGAAGTTCCTAATCTACTACTACCTATCATAAAAAAAGATAAATAAATAAATAAATTATGATTAAGTTATTCCTAACAATTAGAGATCTTAAAAAAATGAATTGATTGCTCTTAAATTAGTGGGTTCTGATCATTAGAAGCCTCAAAGGGAAGTTGATGAGACTTTGATAGTCATGTTATAGAACATTAAATCTCAACATTTTCAAGATTTCTTTACATGCTTAAAAATTATTGAGGACTTCAAAAAGCTGTTGTTTGGGTTCATTATTTACTTTATTAACAATTAAAACCTCTTTGAATTATTATGAAATAATTTTGACCTCATGAACCCCTAAAAATGTCTCAGGAACCACCAGGTCCCCAGACCACACTTTGAGAAGCATTTTTATGGAAGATATTATAGAATATTTAGACATACTGGCTGAAACATTGGTGACTGACAATTTCTGTTCCAACCCATTGATTCTATAAAATTCAATTCATATTTTGCTTTGGATTACAGTTTCATGATTTTTTATTTCAGATTCTCAAAGATTATTATAGTTTAAAGAAAACTCTGACTCATCATAAGAAGCTGAAAATATTTTGAATTTGGTCACTGCAATGAATTATTTATCTGTTGTTCACAGACTGGCCTACTTTTGTGGAGAAACTCGTAAGAGTTTACCCATAAAGGGATGGATTTTAGTCGTTATATGCCATGAACATTTGTTTTAAAAGATTATGATGGAGGGAGTAGTTGCAATCATAAGATTTTAGATTGTTGAAACATTGACCATTTTCCCCCAATTTTGCAAGTAAAAATGGACTTCAAATGAGAAATGAGACCAAAGTTACTTAAGAAGAATTTTCATTAACATACACACATACACATATACATATATAATATATATATGATAATAAAAAGAGCACATATCTAGTTAAAATAAATTTAAGTCTCAATCCATAGTCAAATTATACTCCATGCTTCTAAAAATTCTCAGTTGTGATTATAGAGCTGCTTTCAGTAATATGACAATTCATAGTAAAAGAAAAAAGCGTGAGAAGTCAAGATGACCAAAAAATAAGAAGAATCAAAGGAACTGTCTAGAATATAGGCAAATTTGAAATTAATGCCTAGCAAAATTTTGATAGATATGTTAGATTTCAACAAGAAATTTAGGACTATTTTGGGAGATAGGAAATAACAGTTTTGTAGAAATCACATCATCTAGATGACCATCTCTTTTGGCTTAATGAAAGACAATCTTTAAATTCTGAAAGGTTGAATTTGTTTTTCTGTGGAATTATGGATTCACAGAGTCACTGTGGGATAGATTTTCCATAGCAGAGATAACTTCTTCTATATGGCATTTCTGCTTATGTTTGAAGACTTCCTAGGTCCTTCCCAAAGACACTCAGAAAGGTTTAATTCATTGTGCACAATCTTAGCACTAGAATTTTATTACATTTCTTTAAGAAAAGTATTATTTTCCTTTTAAATATTTTTTACATTTTGAATTATAAATTAATGTAGTTCGGAAAATAATACTTTTCTTTATTGGAGGAGAGAATTACAATTACAAACTATATTGCAATTTCAGTTGTTGTTGCTGTTGTTGTTACATTGAAACCTACACATCTTGTAATTTAGTGTGCAAATATAGTTCAAGAGAAACCAACATTTAGGAAGCACTTAAAGAGCAAAAGGATATTCTGATAAATGCTACAGAGAGAGGACCAATACTCTGTTCTATTCAATGCCTGTAAGGATAGCTGAACTTTGAGATCTAATTAAATGACCAAAAAATATTGATTTAAAATAAGAGGGAAAATTAGAACTCATTTAGTCTAAGTCCCTTACTTTAAAAAACAAGTAAAATGAGACCCCATAATATTTAAGAGATTTGTTTCTAAACCCAGATCTCCCTGTCTATTATTCTTTCTAGTGAATCACCCTTCCAAGTAATACTACATTTAAAGAAGCCAAGAGACCTACATAGTTCACCAATTTCCTCAAGCTGATTAGGTCTAAAGACTGTTGTAAATTAATTGCTAGTTTTTATGTATTAAGTTCCTTTTTACTATATTAATAATCCCTTCAGGTAAATTGAAGAACAGAAACTCACCATTGTGTAAGTATTGTATGTAAGGTTTTAATCATGACTTATTTTGGACCTGAAGGAACAAGGTATTTTGTTTGGGACTTAAGTTACTATGCATTTTCTGGCATTCAGAAGGGCCATATATCTCTCTATCCCACATTCACAGGAGTGGGATGTTTAATGGCCTTGAAGATAAGTACTCAGCAGTCAAAAGTCAGGGGAGAAATCAGGAGGAAAGTATCTGAGCCTAAGATGAAAGGAGGAAAGAAACAGGAAGATGGTTTGAGGCTGCTGAGAGGAAAAGAATAGAATATAGTATTTTGTGTGTGGTCCATGTGTATGTTATACACTGATAGAGAATACTTATAGTTAACTGACCACTAGCATTATGTTGTGTTGTATATAAAACAGTGACACATATTTCCTGCTGAGTTGGCATAATGCTAAAATCTGGGCAGAGGAGAAACAAACAGGGGAAAAAAAAGGAAATAAGGCTTTCAGAGGAACCTCTAATTTTCTTTCCTGACTCATAATCAACAGTAATTGAATGTGACAAAAATGAAACATGAACATAGTTTAATTCAAATTTTTTCCTAAAAATATCTCTAAATCATGAATGGGAGGATCCTTTTCTTCATTTTTATTAAAAGAAAGAGCCTTCCAAGATAGAAATGGTCTCCTGGGAACTTGCTGTTCTATAGAAGAGAAAAGATAATTATCTCTGCAGTGATCAGAGAGGCAACTTTGTTATTTTTTTTTACATCATCCTCTTGTCATATTATTTTCTTTGTATATTATTTTTTGAGGACAGTACCAATTTATCACAGTAGTTCTTCTTAACTATGTGACCCTCTTTCATATAAAATTTAAAGTCTGATAATAGCATGGAAATGAATAAAATGTGTTTATTGATAGCATTGATAAATAATTAGAGGTGATTCAGCTATCAGGATACTTAGTAAGGTAGATATTCGATTTCATCAGTGTGGGTGCTTTTTTAATTTTAATTTTAATTTTATTTTTTTTAAATTTTTTTTTATTTGCATAACATATGTGTGGGTAATTCTTCAACAATAACCCTTACATAGCTTTCCGTTACAAATTTTTCCCCCCAACTCCCCACCCCTCCCCTAGATGGCAGGATATCCACTGCATGTTAATTATGTTAAAATATTGGCAAATCGAATATATGTATACATATTTCCAAACTTATCATTGTTGTGCAAGAAAAATCTTATCTACACAAACGATATAT
>JAJPUD010014161.1:26161-41527 GCA_023553655.1 Myrmecobius fasciatus
TCTCTCTCTCTCTCTCTCTCTCTCTCTCTCTCTCTCTCTCTCTCTCTTTCTCTCTCTCTCTCTCACACGCACACACACATTTTATTTTTACCTTCTATAATCATAAAACATGTATGATCAAATTTGTTGAAATCGAACTGCATGTATCTCTTGAGAAATTTAAACACAGTAATCTCTTTGATGCCTTTGAAAATGTTTCTTTCTACTCATATTTCTCTAGGCTTTTCTTAATAAATAAACGATTTATCTCTGTTTCTTTCTGAGATTAATCTGTTCCCATATAAATAAGGTATCAAACTATATTGTTGAGAGAGATTTAAGTCCTCACACCTGTTATTGATCATTTTCTTTCCAAAACTGTCCAAGATCCATTTTAAAGCTAGATTTCTTCACAGATATATGTCAGAAATACACATTAAGATAAATTTATTTTTGTGCTCACTTTAGGCAAAAAAATGTAGACAAAAAATTAAACATTATAGTGGGCGATATCTCTGATCATTTGACAATCAATATAAATATCATCCTATGCACAAAATATTTTTTGTCCTTTTAATCATTAACCATTTCTCATGAAAAGATGTCTTAAAACACAACTTATCTTACTTCTAGTACTGACTCTGGTGGAATGACTAAGGTCTTTCAACATTATGGTACCTCTTTTATAGATGTTCGTAAGGGTTCTTAAACTTTTCCTACTCATAGCTCCTTTTTTGCTTGAGAAAATTTTACATGAACCTGGGTATATAAGTATAAAATAGATATTCAAATCAAGAATTTACTGATAATATATCATAATTTCATGACCTTCTACATTCAGTTACAAGACCATAGTTTTTATGGATCATGTGGTTATGATCATAGTTTTTTAAATGTAATACTGAGAAAGGAAAGGAAGTAAGGAAATGGAAATTTATTAAGCATTTTCTATATGCCAGAACAATTCAAGACAACAGTTTGGAACTATACCCAAAAGGCTTTAAACTGAGAATATCCTTTGACCTAGGAATACCACTACTAGGTCTATACCACAAAAGGATCAAAGAAAATGGAAAAGGACCTATAATGTGCAAAAATATTGATAGCAGCTCTTTTTGTGGGGAGAAAGAATTGGAAAATGATGGGATACCCATCAATTAGGGAATGACTAAAAAAAAGTTTTGGTATATGATTGTGATGGAATACTATTATGCTATAAGAAATGATGAATCTTGAGAAAAACCTAGGAAGACTTGCAATGAACTGATGCAAAGTGAAATGCGAAGAACCAGGAGAACATTGCAGATAGTAATTGCAATATTCTATAATGATCAGCAAGGAATGAACGTTATTCTCAGCAATAAAATGACCCAAAACAATTCTAAATGTCTTATGATGAAAAATACTATCTACCCCAGGCAAAGAATTGTTGAAATCCACATGCTGAGGTGCACTTTAAAACTTAATTTTTGCTTTTTTTTTTTTTTTGGTTTATACTTTTTTTTTTACAACATGACAATGTAGAAATGACCTGTCTAAATGGATGTTTATACTCCTTTAATTGTTTGTCTTCTTAAGAAGGAATAAGGGTAGAAAAAAAGAGAATTTGAAACTCAAAAACCTCTTTTAAAGGTAGCAAAAATGTCTTTACTTGTAATTAAGAATAAATAAAATAAAAATTAAATTAAAAATATGCAAATGATAAATAATCTGAAAAGCATGAAATTAAGGCATTTAGAATAGGAATATGGTTTTAGAGTTCAGAGAAAATCATAAATAGTAAAGGAAATAAACGGAAAGATTCATTAGCCTGGCAACTCAACAAAATCCAGGGTTCAGCAGGAATTCACCAATGGGAGAAAGGGAAAGGCCTTGTGGAGTGGGTAATGGGGATAGTAAACTCTGAAATAAGTAAACTCTAGGAACCCAAGGGTGCTCCAGAGTTAATCAGTACACAGGAAGCATTGTTTTCAAGTCCAGACAAAGTCAGAAACAGGACTGGGAGAAGACTGAAATAAAAGTAATATAGATATTGTATAATTAGGATGGCCTAAAGAGGATCTCTGATCTCTGTTATATGTTTCTCAGCATAACAAGATCAAAATAGCTTTTGTGGTTGCCATATCAATTTTTTTACTTATATTTGATTTTCATTACAACCCTGAATCTTTTTTCAGATGAATTTTTCTCATCTTGTCTCCCTAATTTTCTATTTGTGCTGCTGGTATTTTGAACCCAGCTTTAGGACTTCATATTTATTCCTATTCAATGTCAAATCAGTATCTAGAATAACTTTTTAACATTTCCAAATTATTTTAATCCCTGATTCCATCATCCAAAGTGTTAGCTATCCCATTGATGTTATGGTCTCTACAAATTTGATAATTTTGTCATCTATGTTTCTCTCGAAGTTTTTAATAGTAATAAAAAGTTAAACAATGCAGACACTCAAATTCAGACCTCTAAGGAATATCATTAAGTCTCCTTCTGAGTTGACATTGAATCATTGATTTTTATTCAAAGAAAGAGGCTTAGTCTGGCACATTTTGTTCTTAATAAAGACATGATAATTTTTATCACTACTCACTTTTCTAGATATTCATTGTGTCCTTTTATTAATATATAGTAGAATTTTGCAGAGAATCTCAGTCAAGCTCCCAGACTTAGAGTATGCCTACTTCATTCTCCTTTATTTTTTGACAGTTGTATAACAATTAGCTTTTTTCAATATTCTAGTACCACTCTGAATTTTCATAGATTTTCAATTAAGAATGGATAAGCAATCACATCTGCCAGTTCTTGTAGTTCCTCTGGGATTAATTTAATCTGTCTTGTTGATGTGAATTTTTTTCTTACTATCTCCATTCTTTCTTAGTTATGATCTATCAGCAATGTTTCCCTCTTCTTTCTAGTCCAAAGATCACTTTTCTGTATGGAAACAAATGGTCAAGTAATAATTAAGCAGCTACATATTCTCTGAATCAATTCTCACTTTTCCAATCACCTTGTGCAACACTCCTATCCTCCTCCCTATAATCCTCTTTTCCCCATATGGCTTCTAAAAAGCAAACAAACAAAACACTTTCTCATATCCTTATTATTTTATGTATTTTTATATGTGTATTTATTTATTTTTCCAATACATGCAAAGATAGTTTTCAACATTCACCTTGCAAAACCTCGTATTCCAAAGTTTTCTTTTCATCTCCCTCCCCCTTCCTCAATTTGACATAAGTTAAACGTGAAATTTTTCTAAACATATTTCAATATTCATCACATGCCAAAAATCAGATTAAAAAGGGAAAAAAGATGAGAAAAGAAAAAAAAACACAAGTAAACCACAGCAAAAGGTGTAAATATTATGCTTTGATCCACATTCAGTTTCCATAGTTTTCTCTCTGGATGTGGATGGCACTGTCCATCATAAGTCTATTGGAATTGCCTTGAATCACCTCATTGCTGAAAAGAGCCAAGGTGATCATCACATAATCTTTTTTCCCCAAATTTATTTTATTTGAAGAAACAGAATAAATAAAAGATAAAAAAACAGAAAAGCAACAAAAAGGAAAATGAAACAAAACAAAAGAGAACATTATCATATGCCCAGCAGAACATCAGGGATGATTCAAAATATATACGAATAAATACTGATTTAAGAAAGTATATAAATTAGTAGAAGAAGCTATATTCATGAATGTGCATCTTTTCTTCATTTCCTTGTAAATTTTTTTTGTTCTCTGCTCTGCACCTTTTCTACTTTATTATTTTTTCCCTCTTTCATCCCCCCCAACCCCAAACAGGCTATAGTTAAGAAAGGTATATTTATATATAACTATGTAGATATAAACATACACATACATACACACCCACATAGACATACACATATCTCCCTTTCAACTCTCCCAAACACTACCCAAGTAACCTACTGTTAAGAAAAGATATATTTATGTATACATATGTGGATATATACATACACACATTCACACACACACACACACACACACATACCACACACAAACATGTCTTTCCTATCCCTGCTGAGTCTTTCATTAAATTCTGTTCCATAACTTGGCTGACTATTACTTAACATCCCCCCACCCAGGGATCCCTCCCTTGTCTTCTTCCCTCACCCTTTGCTTCCCCATCCCCCCATCCCTCTCCTTTTATTTCTTTATAGATTATGGAGGGTACTAAACCCTTCATGACATATATATATGTATATATATATGTATGTGCATACATATATATATATGTCATGAAAGGTATGTATGTATGTACATACATATATATATATGTATGTATATATATATGTGTGTGTGTGTGTGTGTGTGTGTGGTGTTGCCTATTTGCACCCATTCCCAATATAAGTAGATTTTCAGAAGCACAAACCTTCCTTCCCCCTATAATGCCTCTGTGTTTGTTCTTCCTGTGCAACTCATCTGTACATTACTATTTTAACCTTTACTTGATCAATCTTTCTTTTGAACTTATCCTATAGTTGATGTAAATCTTAAACATAAAGTATACATTTCCCATGAAAAAGAAAACATACAATTTCTCCATCTTTTAACAGTTTATCCATGTTGAATTCCTTAAAATTAATCTTTTATATTGACTCTTATATGTTTTATTTTATTTTAATTGATTTAAATTTGAGTTTGGTTGATAGAAAGTCCTGAAAATCTGCAAGAAAATTTTGCTGGATATGATATTTTTTGCCTCAGGCCTAGTTCTTTTGATTGTCTAGAGAAATGATTCCAAGACTTGTGAAGCCTTTTATTGTAGCTGCTGATAAGTCTTGTACAGTTCTAATTGTAGTTCCAATTTATTTGAATTGTTTTTTTTTTCCTTTTGTTTCTTGCAAACTTTTCTCTTTGATTTAGAAGTTTTGAAATTTGGCAATACTATTCCTATGGGATTCTACAAAGGATCTCTTTGAGGTGGTGATCAGTGGATTTTTTTTTTTCTATTTCTACTTTCCCCTCATGTTTTCTCACTCCAGGACAATTTTCTAGGATTTTTTTCCTGCATTATTGTGTCAAGGGTCTCTTGATACAAATATTATATTTTCTCTTCTTGATCTGTTCTCAGAGCTATTATTTTTTATAAGCTGTTTCACATTCTGTTCTATTTTCTCATTCTTTATAATCTGTTTTGTTATTTCTTGGTCTTTCATAGCTTCACTGGATTCCTTTTGCATAATTCTAATTTTCAAAGAGTTATTTTCATCCTTGAGACTCTGTGCCTCCTTTTCTAAGTGTTTAACTTTTTTTCATAATCTTTTTCTTAAATTGTTTTAGTTTTTTTTTAATTTTCCCTCCATGTATCTCATTTGATTTTTGAATTCTTTTTTTGTGTTCTATAAATTTTCACTGAACAGGGAACCATTTCATGTTATTCTTCAGGGTAAAAGCTTTTTTTTTAACCAAAGTGTTTTCTTTAGAAGATGAATCTTGGTCTTTATCCATAATATGTTTCAGTGGTGGGGTTCTTCTTTGCCAATTCATTTTTTAAATAAGAGATATTAGTGTAGGCACATTTAATTAAGAGGTTTGGGATGGTCCTCAAGTTTTCCTTCAGCTCTCCACTCTGACCAGGAACCCCAAACCAAGAGCTCCACCCTCCTGCAAGTGCCCACAGCCAGCTGTGTCCCTGCCCCATTGCTTCTGCACTCATCAGGTTTAGTTCCTTCTCTCCTAGGGCCATATTTCAGCAGCAAGCTGGTCTTGGTGTTCTCAGTCAGCTGAGGTTCACTTCATCTTCGGGACTTAAACCCGTACTCAACAAATAGTCTGGGAGGTTAAAGTCTCTATTGTTTCTGCAGAGGCTCCAGCCATAACCAGGTAGCCTAAGGAATCCCCCCTTGATGTTTCTGTGGAGCTAGCCCAGAGGTGTTTGCACTTCAGACAGTTAATCCTGGACCAGGATCTTTCTTTCTGATCTTGTTGAGTTGTATCAGAAGGACTCCTGATCTGGCTCAAGTCTTCTTGATTTTTCATTAATTTATTTTTGCCCTGAGGTACAGATATGTTCTATTCGTGGGGGAAATCAGGAGAGCTTGAAATTTACCATCCTACTCTGCCATTTCCCCAGAATTCTCCCTGGATTGTTATATAATCTTAATGTTGCTGTGTACAATGTTCTCTTGGTTCTGCTTTCTTCATTTAGCATCAGTTCATGTAAGTCCTTACAGGCTTTTCTGAAATCAGCCCGCTTATCATTTTTTAAAGCACAATAATATTGCATTACACTTATTGAGCCATTCCCCAATTGATGGGAATCCATTCAATTTCCAGTTCCTTACCATTACAGAAAGGGCTACTACAGATATTCTTGCACATGTAGATTCTTTCTCCTTTTTTGTTATCTCTTTGGGATACAGACTGAGTAGAGACACTAGTAGATCAAAGGATATGCACAGTTTGATAGTCCTTTGAGCATAGACCAGTTAGTTCATTTCACAATTCCACCAACAATGCATTAGTGTCCCAGTTTTCCCACATCCCCTCCAACATTCATTATTATCTTTTCATGTCATTTTAGCCAATTTCAGAGTTGGGAAGTGCTACCACAGAGATACCCTAATTTGCCTTTCTCTAATCAATAGTGATTTAGACCATTTTTTCATACCTTATCATTACTTTAGAACTTTAGCTCATTCTAAGCAATAGCATTTAAAACCATTTTATAAGAACATTCCATGCTTTTGTATTCTTTGTTGCTAGGTTTTTTAAAAAGATTCTTTTATAATCCAGGTTGCATATTTGGCCATGCTCCGTTATCTATATAAAAACAAGTTCTTCAAAATATAGGGGGATACATTCTCCTTTTTAATTGAGGATTTTAAGAAAGACATCATTTTCTCTCAAGGTTTCCATATTTTCCACCCTAGAAAGCACTTTTTCCTTGTTGTTGATGATCAGGTACAAAATATCAGCTTCCCTTGCTCTTCTGTGTTTGGAAGAATATGTTTGTATATTTAGAGCCATATCTTTTTTTTTGCTGGCTCCTCTCATTCTCCATCTCTTCCCCCCCCCCCAAATTTATGGCTTTCTCCACTGTTCTTCTTCGTATATTGTACCTATTCTCTCATATCTAGGCTGGTGGACGTTATGTAGACTATTTTCTTCTTAGCTACATTTAAAACTCCCTTTGATTAGATTTTTTTATTGAAGGTGAATATATTCTAAGTTGTACTTGTTAAGTGCATTCTATCAATAGCCAGCAGTCTATCACTGTGATATTTTAGCTGTCTAGAAGTCCAAATCGCATTCTCTTATATCCACTTAAACTTTTCATTACTTCATTTTTACTCATTACTTTTTTGTTTGAATTCTTTGCCTTTGATTAATTGTATTCTAACCATGCAACTAAAGACTATAATTTCATGCTAAAGGTTTTATAATCCTTAGCTGTGCTTTCCCAATTCCCTCTGGCAGTATTATTTGTGTCCAGAAAAGTCACCCAAAATGGCTAATTATCATAGGTTTGACAATCCTTATAAATTTGTCATATCATGAATCACTGTTTCAGGAGGACTGGAGACCTCTCTTTTATTATTAGTTTTAAAAATATCTGCCTTATAACAGCTCATCAGGGAATCACTAACCACCATTCTTCATCTCTCATTTCTCTGATTCTTAATATACAATCTCATTGATAAAAAGCATGTTCAGCCCCTCCAGTAGTGTGGGTATTGGACAAAGGAGAAAGCTTAAAAACAGTGGAAAGAGCTTCAAATTCAAACCCTTCTTTTCTGTTATTACATAGAGTCTCTTTTTCTCTAAGACATGCTGTATCTTAAATATTCTTAAACAGAAAGCCTTTCCTCATCACCCCAGTGCCTTCCTTCCTAAAATATATTTAAATTCACATATATACATACGCATATATAGTATGTCATATTTATACCTTATATGTTTGTATGTATTCACTTTGTACAGATACACATTTATAGTATCATTGTAAGACTGTAAGCTTCTTGTCAGTAAGAATTGTTTCACTTTTTGTTTTTCTGTCCTCGGTATTTACAATGTAACCAAGTATTTATTTAATACTTGTTGATTTAAATCGGACCAACTCAGTTCAAATCTTGATTCTGTAATTTCTTATTTATATAACCTTGGACAAGGCACTGAATTGTTCTGCACCTGATTGGACCTCAAATCAGCAATAAGGTGAGATGACATTTAAGTTCTCTTCTAGCCCTAACTTATGATCCCATAAAATCTCATGTTCACTTTAAATTAAAAAAAATTAATAATTTTGTGTAAATAGACAAAACTGTGGATCACAGTTTTATCTTCTTTACAAGGATGGAAGGAAGTAGATGAGTTATCTTCTTTTCACATGAAATATTCTATATATTTATCAATCACTTAGTAATCTTTTTTTTAAGTCTCAGATATGTACCTCATACTATACTAAAGCTGGAGATGAAACTATAAAGAAAGAAACAATTCCTACTCAAAAAAAGCTTACATTGTAATGGGGGAGGCAAGAGGGTTCTATGTGTACATATACATATAAGCTTATAAATATACATATAAACAAATGTATAGATGTGCGTATAATAATGCACACATGCATTACACAATACATACATGACACATGGACACATAAGTATGTATAGCATGGTTCAAAAATATTAATGTGATTTTAAGTTCTTAAAGCTTAAAGCTATATTATACATATTTTTCTATATTCCATATATTTCTATATCTCATCTAAAGGGATATTTGTATTTGTATTTATATAGATAGTTATATATCTATCAAAAATATTTAATTATTTTTATTACATTGCATTTATTCTTTTTAATAACTTTGTATTTATTTAAATATATAAATAAATCTTCATATATATTTATATTATGCTTCAGAAATTAAACTCCCTGCTACTGGTAATTTGAATATATTTAGTCTCAGATCAAAAATTCATCCAAAGACAAAGGCAATTTCCCTGTACAAGGATGTATATCAATATTAATAGTGAGATGTAATCCATCTCTCTAGATAAGATATCAATACCTCTTTAGATGAGATATAGATATAAACAATATCTAAATATGAGTATGGATATAGCTATTGATAGAGCTATGACCTCACAAAGGGAAATTTCTTTAATCACAGTTTCAACCAAGGAATGGCTTCTTTGTCTGAGTCTGAAATATTGAAATTACAAATAGTTGGAACATTGTTACATTCATTTTAAAGTGTGTTTTATTTGTATTACACACAATATATAGAAATATTTACATGTGCATTTGGAATAACTATAGAGAGAACGAATGCAAAGTAATTAACTGCAAGGTAATTTCAAAGAGAGGACACTAGTAATTTACAAATCATATTTTCTTGTTCTGTGGAAGGGTATGTACTGTCATCTTTTTTTCCCCCTAAAAAAAACCAAACAAAACTGATTTACAAAGGTAAGCAAAGGAAATTATAAAACACATACACTGATTTTTGATGAGCAAATATTCAGAATATCTTCTTAGTATAAACTCCTCTTAAATGAAGTGAGAAAACTGGAGTTCTGTCAAACTTAAATTTCAGCATTAGACTAATCTTAGGTATCTGGTGATGCTTACTAGAAATCAGTTTAACACAACTACTTGTTCTACTAAGTATTTGCATGGGGAGATTTCACTTTTCTCAAGCTATAAAGCCAGAAGACAGATTTTCTGTTGAAGAATGAAAATAATAAGATGGCACACAACAACAACAAAAAACTTTAATTATCTATTATTCATTTTAAAATAGTTACTTTCAGCAAAGAGGCAGAAAAAAAGAATGATAGAAGAAAAACATATGTATGAACATCATGTTAATAGATGTGTCACCAGTTAGAAAAAAGAAAAAGATCAGGACTGGACCTGTGATTTTGTTGGCATGGAGAAGAAAGAACTCTTTCTTCCAAAGTATCCAAGCACCTTCTCTGCAAAAAAAAAAAAAAAAAAAAAATTGCCAAGAGCATTAGGATAAAAAAAGTAAGTTTAAACCCAGATTTCCCCTGGTTCTGAGGCTAACATTTTATACTCTTCATTTATTTTTGGTGAATATTTATTTGCTGAGGCTGGATTGAATTTTTAGGAATGGATACTCAGACATGGAATCTATTAATGATAGAGAAATGACAAAGATTATATCAGAATAAAATTTCCTACTACTTATAAACAATAAACCACATTTAGGTACCGTATTTTATTTCATTCAAGTGAGAGTATACAATGTGAGGGGATTAAGAGAGAAGGTTAGAGGAGTATTATTTGCCATAAACAGCTCCTGATATCACAAAGTATAGATTTCAAAGGTTGTGGTGCAGCACAATCAAAGCAAAAGTAAAATTTATTTTAAGAAGAGCATGAGAAATTTCATTGGTTTGGGAAGGCATAGGAACTTGGATTCAGAGGCCCACTAAAGGAACATATGGACAAGACAGATTAAATCTGACTATTTCATCTGATATAATTGAAATAGGATAGAAATGGGATGCTTGAATTGAGCACTTTAGCTGAAGTCTGAAAAAACATAAGGTAAAAATTACCATATGTTAATAAAATGTTAAGTCCACTAGAAATAGAATCAGGAAAACTCAGTTTGAGTTCATTCTCTGACAATTGCCAGCTATGTGACCTTGTACAAGGTATTTATCCTGCCTGTGGTACAAGTCCAAGCAAAATGCCTTTTATTGTTCATTTACTATGTTCCAAGTTGGCTAACTTGGGTGACTTTCCAAAATGGAAAATGTAGGAGGAATTCACAATACAAGGAGGTTGAGGATAGGTAGATGCTCAGTCAGCTTCATTTTCCTTATTTGTAAAATGGGAATAATAATAGCACTTATCTCACAGGAATGTTGTGAAGACAGAGCCCAGTTTGCCTAACATGGAGACATTCATAAAGACACTTTCCTGGATATATTCTGTTGTGCTAATAATTTCTCATATATCATGTGGCTGATATTGCAGTTATTATTGTTCAGTTCGTGTGGGATAAAAATACGATTCCCGATTTAAAATCATTACTCAGAGATCTCTCAAAGTGAAGATTAGAAGTTTATCTGAATTTCGCAAAATTCTCTGGGACAGTCATTCTCCTCAGCAACACACACCAAGGAAAAGAAGGAATGCCCTCCCCTCTTCTCACCTGAGCCCACACTTATAGAGAAAGAAAGGGAGGCCCACTCCCCAGACCTGCCAATCTCCAGAACAAAGCACTTCCTGCCCACTCAAGGCCTGAATATATCAAGCAGACCTTTTGCAAATCAGTAAATAGCAGATAGGTTCTGGTCTGCCTTTGATGTTCTAAAAAGCCACAATTTATTTCTCTTCCTGAAATAGGATTCCCAATGAAAAACCCTACCAATCTCTCACAATCATCATTCTGAGAAGTCCTCAATTTCCCATCTCATTCAAGTTGTTTCAGCTATGTTTTGTTTTGTTTTGTTTAAAGGTACTGGAGTGGTTTGTCATCTCTTTCTTCAGCCTGTTTTACAGATGAGGAAAGTGAGGCAAACAAGTTAAATGACTTGTGTCCAGGGTCATATAGAAAGTGTCTGAGGCCATATTTGAATTCAGATCTTCCTGACTCCTGACTCCAGACACTGTATTAATTGGCAGCCTATGGGTAAGGTATAGACTCTCTTGATTGACTCTCTAAGAACAAAATGAGGGCTTAAAACTAATGAGACTAAGAGAGTTGTTTTCTTTTCTATTGCATCTAAAGAATAAAGATCTGGGCCTGGGAGTGCTTGTTCTTTTCCATGCTTTTTTTTCCCTGTAAATTTTAGGTGCCAGATGAGATCACTACAAAACCCAAGAGCTCCCAACCTTGGAACAAAGATTAATTAATTAATCAATCTGGGCAGCCTGGAACTGGAGCTGAGAGGGATTTTAGATTTAGAAGGGGTACTCTATAGCAGTGATAGAAATGGATCATTGTATCAGTATATTCACTTGGAAAACCACAAATTAACATTATAAATGTTGCATTGTATTTTTACTTATGTTGTTAAACAGTTCCCAATTACACTGTAATCTGTTTCTCAGCTCTAAGAAGTTGTTCCTGTGTTTCCTTACCCTCCCCCTTCTCCCTGTCCCCTTAGTCTTCCTCCTCCTCCTTTTACTTTTCCTCTTTTTACTTCTCTTCATGTTTCCCTTTTTCCTTCTCCTGCGCCTCCTCTTTTCCTCATTGTCTCTATTTTTTTCTGCCCCTAAAATTAAATATATATTATAAACATATGTATATGTGAGTATGTGTGTGTACAAAATCAGGAGTCTAAAAATTGCTTGTTTGTTTGGAAAACAGTTAATAAATTTCTGGATTATGCTTCAATTTACCCTTTTGATCTCATAGTTGTTTTTGGATTCCACAAGGGCTAACTCAAATTTTGTGGGTTTAGGCATGGTTCTCTAATGGGATTTGAAGCAAACTAACAATCTCCTAGAGCCTGGAAGAAGGGGAAAGCCTCAGTTCATTAAGGACCACCAGCACTTGATTCACCTTTAGATGGGTTCAATTCTGGGGAAACCTGCCCACAAATGATGACTTTAGGCTCTTTTTTTTTGTCTCTGAATCTTTACACCTCTCCCTAAAGTCTTGGGTGGGAGGGGATTTGGGAGGATTAGGAATCACTAAAAGCTTAGGTTTGACTCAAGTCTAGGATATTCTCAAAAGGGATTGGAAAAATACTCAATATAAAAATGGAGATCATATATAGGAGGAATGCTATTTATTTCATCCATATAAAACAAATTCTTACTACACAGATTACATTGACATGAACTTGAAATAGTAATCTACAACTTCTATTATATCCTCCCAGGAGTTTTTTACTAAAAGTTACATAGGGAACATGGATTCAGAAAACCACGATTGGTATATATGGGCAGGACTGATTAAATCCCTGCAAAATGCAAGAGCTTCAACCTTAGAACAAAGATTAATGATCCAAACACCCCCAAAACAATAAAAAACCCAGAAAGTCTGGGAATCAATCCTAAGGGATGTTTTATACTTAGAATTGGGACTGCACTCTAAAGCAGTAACAGTTATAGATCATTGCATCATCATATTGACTTGTAAAACCACAAATAAATGTGATATATGCTGCATTGTAATTTTATTTACTTTGTTAAAGTTCCCAATGACATTTTAATCTGATTCTCTGTGAGATATCCACGATGAAAAATCACTGGACAGTCACGAGTAATTGAAATTTTAGAGAGCGTTTATTTGCCCGGCCCGGCGACTGAACCCCCAGACGAGCTAGAAGGATTCAGTCCTGAGCCTGGTAGGCCACAAGTTTTTTAAGAGCACTGACCACTCCCCCCCCCATAAATTTGCAGTTAAACATTGATTTCTTACTAATATAATGAAGAAGTAACAGCATTTGAGGTATACATTGTAAAATACTGATACATCATCTGGGTCAATACACCTGGATCAGAGCAAACTATCTTTGTGGAATTGAATACTTCTCTTATTAAGTTTGGGCAAACATACTGTGGATTAAACCCATTTCTCTTATTGTGTGAGGTAAACAATCCTTGGACCCTGATTGAGTAAATACTATCAGGAAATTCCTAGGCTCCTTGTGAGGTAAACATTCCTGGGACCCTTACTGAGCAAATATCATTAAGGAATTCCTAGGCTCCTTGACCTAAAGAGTGGAAGGTTTGGATCTGTCCATTTCACTCCCCCCTTTTCTTGTTCATAATTGGGACTCCTCTGAGACCAATGTGGAATAGGTCATCTTAAGAGTAAAAAGTTTGAGGGATTGTATTTGATCCTGGACATAAGAGGTTAGACATTTAATTATGCAGGGAGCTATAAGGAGGAGGAGGAGAAATAGGAGAACTGGGCCTACAATCCCTGAAAGGAGAGTAGTCAGCCAGGGGGACCAGTTATAAAGCGATTGAAACCAAGACATTGAAGCCTTACGGCTGGCTTCTCGGTCATCCAATCGCTTATGTAAAGAGGCGATCGATTCCCTAATGACACCCGACCAATTTGCATAGAAGCAGCAAGACTCTCCAAGTGCCATGCACAGTCCGCCTTGCTTCATAAACAGCAAATCTAAGCCACGGCGGTTCTGTAACACCACCTCTGCTAGCGAGTCTACTGACTTTCTAGGCGGGAAATAAGACTTTCTAAGGTTCGAATATCTCTATCTACCTGGGAGCTCAGGAGGTTGAAATCCATGTTCCTTTTAATCAAAGCAGCTGTCCCAATGGCAGCTGATCCTGCAACTCCTGTGCCCACTAGCAAGGGAACCAATATGGGTACTGCACGCTTGGAACGAACCAAGCCAAAATGCTCCTTGGCCCCTTCCTCTGAGTAGAGGAACACCTGAGGCAAGGCATGTACCAGGAGGCAAAGTTCAGTATCCCAGTGGAACCAGAGCTCGGAAATGCAAGGAGTTAGTCCTGTAGTACAGGCAAACCAAGTGGCCCGGGGGGCGAAGAGCCAATCGGCAGAATGATCAGCTGGCGAAATTTGTAACTTAGTTTGGCAGTCTTTTGTAAGGTGATTGGGTCCACTGAAAATTATGGGAGGCTAGACAAGTAGCATTCTCTTCCACGTCCTACAGAGTCAGGATGGGTTGGTGTTGATTTCCCCTGCAACGTGGGTCAGGGCTGACATAGGTGTCTGACAGACTCTGTTTCCTATGGAACTCTCATCGTTGCCCCAGACAGCAGTGGCCCCTAGCCCCACAAAGAACGGTGGTGCCGGGTTAAGACACATCCAGCAAGAGGAGGTTGAGTTAGGACCAGTCTGATTCAAAAAGGAGAAAACGGCATCTAATGTGTTTAACATGGGGGAGGGATCTAAGCCACTAGGGCTTAAAATATGTGGATTAACTTCCTTCCCTAATGCCCTATTATGTTGGAGCTTAGCAGACCCATTGTTTAGGCTAGGAGGTAGGAATGTTGGTGAGGGGGAAGTTAACCTTTCCTCAAGGATGCGATCATTAAGCAAGGGATTAGGTCCAATAGGAAGGGAGGGGGGTAGTATGATAGTTTTCTGAAGAGTAAAATAACCCCCATTATCATATCCCTTTGAGTAGACCCGCAGACCCCAGGATTCCCCTGTCCGCCAATAGTCAGCAGTCCAGGTTTTAACGTCAAGGGCCATGGGATTACAGGAGCCCACTTTACAGGTTGGATCCTTAGGGCCCACCCGTAGTAGATTGATATTCAGATCCTTGCTGTCTTTTGCTAGCCAGCCAGCAATGGTTTCACAGCCTCAGTTTGCACAATAGAATTGGTCTTTTCCCTGACATCTCGGGGGTCCGTCTGAGGGGCATACATAGATACTGTGATCGCGGAGGGCCCGCTCATGCTCATCAGGTACCGGAATGCCCTTCCCACACCCTGGGTCC